>RJWM01002619.1:0-125916 GCA_004363535.1 Dasyprocta punctata
CTGCCCAAAACAAACAGCGAGACCATTCCATCTGTGACAGTTCTATTTTAAAGTACAGCAGAGATTATTATCCTCTGCACAGAGGAAAAAGCAAGACTATGAAAGTTTAAGTGGTTTGGTTAAAAGGTTAGAATCAGTGAGCCACACAACTTAGACAAAAGTCAAGGCCCATAATCACAGTAAGTGTTCTTTTCTCCCTTCAGGAATAGATCCCTACAGTTCTCATAAAATATTTTTTTAATGTAGAATCTGTGATCATGGTAGAAAGACCATAGAACAAAGAAAGTACTTGGGCAAAATTAAATTATAAACCCGTGGGAAGAAGAGATCACTGTGAACTCAGGATGCTAATCATGGTGCATGGGTATATGGTCTGTGAAGAATAAGGAGTTAGAGTAGGTGATGAGAGGGGGGAGAGTCTCAAATTTAAAGACACAATGAACCGAAGTTGAGGGCACACAAGGGAAACAGTGAGGAGACAGACCTCACCAGAAAGTAGCAGATGGCCCAGGGGCTTCGTCTCAGACATCTAAGAGATTAGCAAGGGCTTGGTGCAGGAGGATTAGCAGGATATGTCAAAAGCAGGTGAGAAATGGAGGTGCCACACCTGTCCTTGACCAAGAGATCTGGTGGTGATCAGGGGAATCCTGGACAGCCAGACGCAAAACATTAAATCTAATTTAGTAGTCCACAAAGACTCTTTATAGATTATTGAAAGGGGAAGAAATATTTTTTTAAAACCTTCAGGAATATTGACATGTTATGTAAAAAAATAAAAGAACAAAAGAAATGGAAGCTCTGAGGAAAACTGACTTGATATAAATCAGAGGGCTTTCAAATTTTCCTTAGCAGGAAAACTTTTCTGCAAATTAAGTCTTATGGGAAGTCCCAACAGCCTCAAGCAGGGGAGAAAACCCCAGTATTCCTATGACAGTTTATTTGACAGCTTTCAACATGTAGTGTATAATACAATAGAGTCGATAAAAACATATAAAAGGCTGTTTAAATACAAAAGTTTTAACCGTGGTGTTAAGAAAGACAGTTGCATCTTGTATTAGTTTCAGCATCCAAGTTTCCAATTTATTTCTGAGTTTTATTTTGGTTGTACAATAGCAATAAAATCCTTATTCTCCTAAATTATACTTGCACGAGGCAATTTTTGTTTTGCATTTTACAATCTGCCTGCAATCATAGGGTACTCTTCTACTGAATTAAATTTGAAGATACTATTGTAGAGTTTTTTCTTCACAAAATTATAAATAGCAAGAGACTGCCAAAGCAAATTTTAAAAATGCATAGTCATCAGCTCTGTGGGATTGGCATGCCAAGCCATGGTATAGGTCATCTGCTGTAGCACAGTTTTTGTAATATACAGCACACTGTAGTACCAGGTGTGCCAGTTCCTGGAGGACACTCTGGAGTTTGGCAGGACACTTACACAATCAAAGCACCTGCGCAGTAGTGGTTTCATTTGCAGTTTTATGCGAACAGATGCACAGAAGTGAGAAAAGAGCAATCTACAGCTTCACCTTTCCCAATACAGAAGAAAGTAGGCTTTGCATTTGTGTTTGAGTTTGTAGCATAATAAGTTTTTTAAACCTGGATTGTCCCTAAGAAAAGTGATAAGGGGAGTGAATGCAAGGTCTGTGATTTTTTTCCAGCTAGTAGCAAAATCTTCATTATGCTCTGTTATTTATTTACTGATAGGCTTGGATTAACACAGGTCATTTATAAGCCACGTGAACAAATTCCATTCTGTAATGCAAAAGTGTTCCATGTTACAAAGGGATTCTGTATTACATACCAAATAGTTGAAGGAACTCTGTATTTAATAGGAGATTTAAAAAGTACTAATAATTCTTAGACTGAAGAAATGTTTTGTGGATGATTTATATTCAAGTATTCTATAAGGAGCAAAAAGATTATGGGAAATATGATGTTATTTACTTTTAAACAAATTTGGGTCCATTTTGATATTGCCAGAGGTTTGTTTTGATGGCTTGGGCAGAAAGGAATCTTTAGAAGTACAATAAACTCTTTACACTTACTGGGATCACAAATTAAGTTCTATTTTTAAAGTTACAAAACGAGGTCAGGGATATAGCTCAGCAGCAGCACAGTGTCTGCCAAGCATGAGGTTGTGAGTTTGATTCCCAGTATAAAAAATAAATAAATAATTAAAGTTGCAAAAATGAAATGTCTAATTGTTCTTGAGACTGAATCACTAAACTTCTAAGCAAATTAAGAATAATTCTCTTTTCTTTGATTAATAGTTGATGAGCTATATTAAAGAAACTAAATTAAATACAGAAATTAGTACTATTTACAAACTTGGAAGATTAAATCTCATGAAACATTTTAAACTGCATTTATAACAGAGTCAATTTTTATTTTAAGTATTTCGAGTGCCTTCAGAGCAAACATCACCTAATGAGCAAAACCTCCCCTGAAATACTTATAAACAACTTTAATAAATCTAACACGTTAAATGTATCAATTTGGCAAATTAATCTTAAACATTCCAATTCCCAAGGAAAAAAATTAATAGTGAAAGAAACTGGAAAGAGAAGGTAGTGTGAGAGTGGCATGACGATAAATGGCCTTAAAGATGTTCCATAAGAAATTGCTACTTTGGTTCTCTGAAATCTGAATCACCAGGACCCTTCAACACACACATGCCCAAACCCCAGCCTGGACCTACAGTCTCATTTGGGAAAAGGCTTCCCAATTCCTGATGCTGTCTATATCTCCCTAGACTCCCCACTCCTACTTCCTCAGCCCAGTCTCACACTCTCTCCCTACTTGTGAGTTGCTGGTGAGGGGGCAGAAAAGATCTGGGATGCAGGTTTGACAGAAGTCACCTAGAACTAACGGAGCCTCTCTTGCAGATAATTTCCATGGAGCAAATGCTTAGAGTATAGAGAACCAAGGTTTAGGAGGCTAACCATAGTGAGGAATCCGTAAGAAGAGAAGCATAAAAAAAGAAATGATAGCATTTTGTAACTATGTCTAGGACAATACAGATAAGTCATAAAATTTACCTTTTCAGGCTCTAGGTTTTACCTACCACCACAGTGCACGCACATGAGTGTGTGTGTGTGTGTGTGTGTGTGTGTGTGTATAAATCAAATGCTATAAAGTAGAAATCTGCTGCTGAATATATACTTCTGAATTCTGACTAGAAGGTGGTGAGAGTTTAACTATAACTATTTATAGGTTCATTGCAGGATTCTGGTAGAGACTTTTTCAAAATAGGTCACTGCATTGAACAACACACACACATACACACATCACCTTTAAAAAAAAATTGGTGGGTAGCCAGCTAGATAGGTAGACAAATAAAGAGAGAGATACATGTTCAGCACTGTGTAAGGATCAGTGAACATTGCAGGAAATATTCAGTGCTGTTTTGAGGAAATGAGACTAACCCACACGCAGTGATTAGGACAATATATGATGGTGTGCAATTATACGCTAGGCAGAGAATAACACTGTAGGTGGAGGAGGAGATGAGAGAAGAAAGGTGGCAAGAGATGGTCGAAGAGCTCAGATTAGGATTTATAGAACACACAGCCAGGTATGAATCTTGTACAATTGGTAGGACAGAGATCCTAACCCACACAGAGGCTTCTGAGTGCCTTGAAGGAAAGACCCAATAGGGAAACTGGTGGGGTAAGCTGACTATATTTTGCATAAAAATATTAGAACACATGGTCTGACACATGGTCTAACAACAGGAAAGAATATTTTAATTGGAATTGTCCCAGAAAATCTAGAGCATATGGCTATTTTATTTACAGGCCAAGAAAATCCTAATTATGAAAAGCTGAACTGACCAACCCCAGCAGACAAGCCACAGCCATTGCCATCCCAAAAACTGCTAACCTATTTCCCCACAGTCATCATCTTTGTGTTTTTTGTTAGGGTTTCTCTTAATATTTTCAGAGAAAAGGTCAGTATCCGAACAACAAAAGATAAACTGGAGAAATTCTGTCCTATTCTTAAATTACATTCTTTAATATTCTCTCAGTTGCCTCACATAATTTTTGCATGAGGCAAGGCATAAATAATAAATGTGAAAATGTTTCTTCTACCTGAGGTAATAAAATAAAATTCAATTTAAAGCTTGCTTCTCTTAAACGAAAAAAGAACATCTATACCCTGTGAATTTCCCAGGCTTGTTATCAGAGTTCTTCATATTGAAAAATACATTTTAAACTACCAAGACAGTTATACGTAATTTTGCCCCTTTATTTCCCTGATGTCTCACTGTTTTTCTCATTAGCAGCTTCCTGTCTGAAATAAAATACTTGCCAGAAGTTTCCTGATCCAGTTTTGCGATTTAAAAATGTTAGCAACTATTGGGAAAGAAACAGTTTTAAGAGTTTTGACTCAAGTCTTGGCAGGTTAGAACATCTTCCATTTCACCTTTATGCCCATCCCCAGAGTAGAGATCCCTTGCCAGCTCATTCTCAATATTATCAAAGAAATGCATGTTCTTTCCTTTTATGGTTAGTGAACACAGTGACCAAGATGATGTAATCATTGCTGGTGGACAACATCAAAGTCATCCATTTGAGCAACTCTTTTTCTTTACTTCTGAAACAGAATCTTAAATGAATCTCGAAATACATGTGTCTTTGATTATGGAAAAAAGATATCTTTAATTTGAATATTTTAAGCACTATATATATATATATATATATATATATATTTGGGTAATCTTGAGTTATTATTTGAGGCGTCAAGAAAACTTAGATCATTTTATAAAGATTAAACCTGATTTTCATAACTTCAGCTACAGTTACTAAAAACAGTAAATACCTAAACACATAGTGATAGAAAGGAAATTTTTTACAACTATTAAAATCAAAACATTATATTCAACCTTAAGGAGAAACAAAATTTGAATACCCACTACAACATGGATGAAATCTGAAGACATAGTAGTCACAAAAAGCCAGAGGCAACTTACACAAATACCATTAAATACCATTACGATTACACTGAATGAGATACCGTCAGTAGTCAAATTCACAGGACTAGTAAGTAGAATGTTGATTGATTGCTAGGAACTGGAAGAAGAGGGGATGGAGACTTGCTTAATGATACTGTTTCAAGGTGAAAGATGTTTTCAAGATAGTAGTAACAGTTGTACAATAACATGAAAGTATTTAATGTTTATACATTGTATGAACTGTATATTTAAAAGTGATAAAATTTTTTGTTACACATTTTAATTACAGTTTTCGAAATAAAAATGTAATTATTAAAAAGTTTCTGTATATTGATGTTTCTGATTATCCACATAGATACAATTTCTGTTTTGATCTCAGCCCTGGTCTGATGCTGACAGATAAATTGTCCATAGCCTTTGGAGAATTGAGTGTTCAATAAGTGGTGGCAGTAGTGTGACTGTGGTTTTCCTAGTCTCTTTATAAAAGTAAATATCAATATCAATTTAAATGCTCTTTTTTATTAACAACAGCTAAGTTCTTAAGTGTCTGCTATATACTGAGTACTGGTCTAATTATTAAAATCTTGCATTATATAGAAATATCACAGATCTGAAGTATAAATTATTTAAACAACAAAATAAAAGATAGGTAATCAGAAACAGCAGGTTAGATCTTTTGCAAATAGGAAGGGAATCAGAGAGGGAGGGATGGAGAAGGGAAGGGGATAAAAAGAATTCAGATATGCAAAGTATATGTTCCTACTCCCTTCAGTTGATGTCAATAATATGTACTGCAAACGTGCTAATAAAAAATAAATTTTAAAAAACCCCACAACAAACCTGTGGGATTTTTATATGCTCTTGATGTAATTCGTTTCAGAGATAATTTACCCATGTTACCAGCCAGGAAGTAGCAGAACTGAGATATTAATCATGCCATCTGGCTCCAGTGCTTTGCAGCATTTGTCTAAAGGTATGTTTTTAGAAAACGTAAGAGTGCTGTACAAGTATTACTATTTTCATGGATAAATCTCTCTGTTCAATCTTTGATTTTTTTCAGTAAACATTTATTAAACACTTACCGTGTTACAAGCAATGGACCAAGAGGTAGAGATTAATAAAACTAATAGGACATAGACTTACAATCTGATAGAGAGAAGTAAGTGAAAGATACATGAGACACGTGACAAAGAACACTGTAGTAATAAAGATGAAGAGGAAGGGCTCAGTTCTACTTGGAATGGGGGCACTTTGCCTAATTTTTCCCTTTTATATACTTTGGGAAACATCTCTAATTTCACAGACATAAATCAACTGGGTGACAGAAAAAAGTAGAACAAAAAACAAGAGTACTTGAGGAAACAAGATAAAAGAGGATAGAAAACACTCTAGATGGTCAAAGTTAACATAGAGACCAGCTACAACTGCTGGTTTACAAGGCAGGGAAGAGTAATTGTGGGGAGGATAATTAAAAGGACTGATGTAGGTAATATTTAGTATATATTCTAAAATAGTAGGATAACCTATGAAAGAACTTAAGAATATGTGCGTTACTGCCAATGAGTCTATAATCTAACAGAGTAACACAAAAAACATTTTCAAGCAATAATTCATAATTACAAATGAACATAATGCACAATATAGGGAGCAAGTCAGAGGAAAGACAAGAATCTAGAGGATGGAAGTTCAATATTTTTTTAATAAAAGAGGAATGAGGGCATTTCACTTTGGGAAGAGTAATCACAGAGTCAAAGTGTTGGAGCAAACTAAATCTCACAACCCAAGCACAATAACTTTAAGAAAAACACATAGGTACATGCATGTATATGTATATATATATAGACATATGCACAATGTGTGCAACATGATGTGTGCGGTATTTGAGAGCTACTGCGTGTGTGTGTTTCACAGTGAGTGTAACTGTGCTATAAGAAGTATTCACAGTTGACTTGGAGGAATCCAAGAGAATGAGAAGTACTTATAAGTTAACCGGAATAACACTAAAAAAATCCTCCCAAAGTTGTGCAAATTTTAATTTTGCAGCCATAGAAAAGAGAATCAAATCACTGCAAGTGGATGGATCCAGCAAGCCAGAAACTTGAGCTTTAAATAGATGTAAGTGTTTACCTTATTAAAATGTCATCCACACAAGGAGTCAAAGTTGTCACTGAGTACTCACTGTTGACTCTGTAGACCTTGGGTAACTGACCAGAGCTAAGTCTGGGGACAGCAAGAAGAAAAAGGGCAAGAAAGCAAGAGCCCATCAAAGACAGAAAGCCAGTTCTGCAAAGTCTAATATAGCAGGTCTCGAATATCGCTCACATCATTCTGCATCAGGAGTGATTGTAAGTATTCTCAGAAGGTTCCCTCATTTCCTCTCTACCATCCTCCTGGAGGTGGGAAGTGATGAAACTTTCTCCAGAGCCTGGGCCCTAATCATACAACTATTCCAGCTTTGTATTACTTGTCAAGTGATTATGCAAAATGCTATCTTTTCTTGCAATGGATCTGTTTCATTTTTAATGAATATGTTTATTGTCTACCACATGAGATGAATTTGAGAAAAAAATGAAAGGTTTATAGGAAGTAGATTATTAATTTAGACTCTCTCTATATAGTACCATAATAAAGTATTCTTCTGAACTTTGACTATTATTGAAAACAAGTCACAGAGAAGTTATTACCCTGGGCACAATTTATTCCCCAAACTTCTGTTTTCAGCTCCAGAGACTTAGAACCAGCCAAGCCCTTCTTGGGACTCACGACACACTCATCTGAGAACTCAACAGATATCAATTCACACCCCAGTCTGTTCCCTGAAACGTAATGAATTGATTTGTAGTATTAGGCATCAAATAATAAATACTCATTCTCTGACACTCTGAAAAGAAGTTAAATTTTAAATGTCAGTTGTATTACATCATAACTAGATGAAAATTTGTTTCATTTCTGTTGTTATATTAAATAAAACTAAAAATGCACAACCACATTGAAAGAAAGAAAATTGAAATCAACAAGTACAGAATTAAACATAGCACTGTTTTCTAGAAATTAACAATCCTGCTCAAGATGCAAGGATACTATTCACCCTTTCATCTTAGTCTTTGTAGCACTTCTTTCTGATGCAATTGCTAGACACTATGGGCTAAGATACAACAACCCAAAATTCATAATTTGAAATCTTACCTCTCAGCACCTTACAAAGTAGCTATCTCTGGAGATAGTCTCCTCTAAGTATTTGTTGTACTAGGTCCTTAGAATGGGCCCTAATTCAACATGACTAGTATTATAAGAAGAGGAAATTTGGACACAGATACATACAGAGAGCCAGGAGGAGAGGTAAAGTAGAATTCAACCCTATCAACACCTTCATCTTGGATGTTTAGCTTCCAGAATTGTGAGAAAATTAATTCCTATTGCTTTAAGCTACCTGGTTCGTGGCAGCCTCAGAACACAAATACACTATATGTAAACTCATGGAAGGTCAGCCTATGTTAGTACTCAGTATGTACTGAGCTTTAGTAAATATTGTTTAGTGAATAGCTGACTGAATCTGGACATTTTGGCCCATTTTACGAGACTACAGGTATTTAACCATTATGAAAAATTATTAAGGAGAACTTCCTTTCATTATCAAAATATACCAGATACAGTGGCACATTCCTGTAATCCCAGAACCTCAGGAGGCTGAGGTAGGAGGACCACAAGTTTGGAAGTCTGAGGCCCGTCTAGGTAACTTAGTATTTGTCTCAAAAACAAACCAGAACTGCAGATATACCTAAGTGGCAAAGAGCTTGCCTAGCACAGGTTCAATCCTTAGTATTAAAACAATAAAGCAACACACACACAAAAACCAAACACACAAAAACTTTAAATTCAGATTTTTAAAATAATGCTAACCTGTTAATAAAAAAATGTAGTGTAAGGAAGGAAAAAAATCACTAAAACTCTACCACCTGGAGATAACTTTTGCTACTTTATAGTCTTTTTCTATACACATACATATTTAAACACAGTAGAAATAACACTGAATCACTTATCATTATGTAGCACTTTCTCTACATCATTAAAAATTCTTCAAAATTATTTTAAATGGCTATAAAAGTGATACTATCATATATATCTTTCATAATTGAAATTGCTGGGCATTGCGGCACACACCTGTAATCCCAGCACCCAGGAGACAGAGCATGCAGGAGGATTAGTATGCATTCAAGGACAATCTGGGCTACCTAGTAAGTTCAAGACCAGCCTGAACTACACAGTCTCAAAAAAAATTGAAATCTTCATATAGACATTGAGGGGTTTCTACCTTTTTCTATCATAATTAGCATTTCAGTGAATATCATTATGTGAGAAAGCTTTTATCCACTTTTCTGAATGCCTTCAAAGCTGACTAGCACTACAATTATTGATTCAAAAAGTATGGCCATTACCAAGGCTTTTGATACATATCCTTCTAAAGCTTTTAGAAAAGTTAAACTCATTTATAGTCTACAAACAATCCATAAAATTTCTCATTGCACTTTAGCTTTAAACACTACTTTTACAAATCTTGCTAATTGAATATGATAAAGTGAGGTCTTAGTGTCATTTTAATCTTTTGAATATTAATAGCACTTTTCATTTTACCCCACACATTGGCCATTCATGATTTTGCCTTTTGAATTGCCTGCATGACTCTTTTGAAAGGGACTTTTCTGAATCCTTTGATGAAGTAGTTTTCTAACTAGACTTCTATTATAATATTGTCTGCCCTTCAACCAAGGGCTTCTACCCCTGAGCTAGTGAGACTATACATCTTACAGCCATCCCAGGCTCTTATTATGGCTGATACACCAGAATGAAACCTTCACTCTTTGGAATACACAAGGAACTTATTTCAGTTTTTTTCCTCCTACTAACAAAATTTTGATATATCGAGTGCTTATGAATATATTTCATTTAGCTTTTTAAGTCTGAAATCAGTTTTCTTATAGAATAAAAGGAAAGTCTTCAATTAAAAAAAAAAAACACAGAACTTCTGAGAGGAAAGCAGGTAGTACTCTTTTTCCAACAAAATTTTGGGCATAAATACACCTACTTCCTAGCTGCTCAGAGGACACAGAGGAAACTGAAAACACACTTAATTTCCAGTTAGTTTATTCCAAGACTCACATTCACATTCAAAAACATTGTATTTTGAATAAAACTTAGAAGTCTTTTAACCAAGTAATTATATGTTCAGATGGAAAATTTTTCCATAGAAATATTTTTGAAAACGGTTCAGGGCTAGACTTTAGTTTTCGAGAGAGAAATGTCTCAGGGAGGTTAGAATGTGCAGGATTTTGGTGATAATGAACAAGCGGGAGGAAACAGGTGAGTACAGCATCTCAAAGAAGGACCAGGCAACTCTGAATCCGTGGCTTTGCTTTCTTTCCACTTGCTCACCTGGTCAGTCCTCACCCATCCTGGCTCTTCTTCCCCACAGTGCAGAAGGTCCCCCTGGCCTTTCCAAGGTCAACCCTCTGTGCTGCATCCCCTCCCCGCACTGCCTGGATGTCATCTGTCTCTTGCCCCTCTTGCACTGTCATCCTTCCCTCTTCAACTGGTCCTCATATTTAAAATACATTCGATTTTCTCCATCCTAAAAAAAAAAGCATCGTTCTAGTCTTTCCTAGCTCCCATTACCTAACTTGTTCCCTTTAAAAACTCCTGGAAATAGACACTTGGTTTTCATTTTCCTTCCATTTCTTTCCCACACACATACATCGAGGCAGCTGCTATTCTTACCCTACTCCCACCTCTGATTGGGTTTGCCTGTTCTTGAATTTTGGATAAACGAACTCAGTACACTCATTTGTGTTTGGCTACTTTATGCATTTAATCTTTTTTTAATCATAGTAAAATATATATTATATAACTAAACATACAGTTTCGTGGCATTAGGTACATTTGGATTGTTGCATGACCATCACCACCGTCCATCTCCTAAATTTATTTAATTCTTTCAAATTGGGAAAGTCTGTGCTCAGTAAGTAACTCTTCATGTCTTCCTTCACCCAATCCATGATAGCTTCTTTCCTACATTGTCTCTACAAATTTACCTTTTCTAGGTCTCCCAGATAAGCAAAATCATAAAATATCTCTTCTTTTCTGTCTGGATTATTTCACTTTGCATAAAATTTTCAAGATTTATCCCTGCTGTAGCATGAATCAGAACTTTGCTTCTTTTCAAGGCTGAGTCATATTCGTTTGTATACAACAAATTTTGTTTTTCTGCTCCTTCATTGATGAATACAGGATGAAAGAAAAGATTTACATTTTTTAAACTGTGGTTAAGAAAGAATACAACAATACTTGCCATTGTAACTATTTTTAAAGTAGACTTTATTTTTATAGCAGTTTTAGGTTCATAGCAAAATTGAACAGAAGGTGCTGAGATTTCTGAGTCACACCTAGCCACCTCTGCCCCACTCATACAACTTCCCCCACTGTTAAAAACCTGCACTCGAGTAGCACACTGCTATGATAATAGAAAAGCTTTAGACAAAATAAATTTGGGGGCCTAGATAGTAGCTCAGTCTAAGCCAACAATCTCCTATAAATTTTACGTAAGTTATAATCAATCAATCTACATTGACAAATTATTATCATCCAGACCTGGTGGCTTACATTTGGGTGTAATCTTGTTGTACATTCTATGAACTTTGACAAATGAATAATGACAAATGTCCATCATGATCATACATACAGAGTAATTTCATTGCCCTCACAATCCTGTGTGCTCTACCTACTTATCACTCCCTCTGCTCATACCAGAGGCAAATCTTCTTACTGTCTCTATAGTTTTGCCTTTTCCAGGATGTCATATAACTGGATAACACATTATGTAATTTTCACATTGGCTTCTTTTACTTAGTAACATGTATCTGAAATTCCTCCATATCTTTTCATGGTTTGATAGCTCTTTCTTAGTGCTGAGTGTTCCATTGTGTAGATATACCATAGTTTGTTTTTTCATTCACCCACTGAAAGATATCTTGACATTTCCAAGTTTTGGCAATTATGAATAATGCTTCCATAAACACCCATGTACAGACCTCTGTGTAGATACAGGTTTTTAACTCCTTTGGCTGAATACAAAAGTCTGTAATTTCTGGACCCTATAATAAGGCTATTTTTAGTTTTGTAAGACACTACCAAACTGTGTTTCAAAATGGCTGTACCATTTTGCATTCGGCTAGAAATGAATGAGTGTTCTTGCTGCTTCTTTAATAAAAAGAAGAATTTACAAGCTAGATTTCATTAAAACTAAAAACTTTCTTTCTACAAGAGACTGTTAAAAGAATGGAAGGTCAAACCATAAACTGGGAGAAAATATTTGTAAAAGACACATTATCTAACAGAGAACTCAGTGCTAAAATATGCAAAGAATTCTTAATATTCAATAACAAGAACATGAACAAGCCAAATAAAAAATAGGTAAAAGACCTAACAGACATCTTACCAAAGAAGATACATAATGGGAAATAAGTCCAAGAAAATATGCTCCACATCATATGTCATTAGAGAAACGTAAATTAAAATAACAATGAGTTGCCTCTATAGGCTTAGTAGAATAACCAAAAATCCATTACAACTATTTTAAGTTTACAATTCAGTAATGTTAAGCACTGTAAAAAAAATTTTTTTAAAAGTACTGTACAAAAGTTCTAAATCTCTAGTATTTTCTCATCTTCAAAAACTAAGTCTCTACTCATTCCAACTCTCCATTTTCCTCTTCCCCAGACAATGGCAACCATTCTACTTTCTGTTTCTATGAATTTAACTATTTCGGTTACCTTTAAAAAGTCAAAGTATACTTTATTTGTCACTTCATGACTGGCTCATTTTACTTAGTATAATATCCTCAAGGTCCATTCATCTTGTGACATGTGAAAGGATTTTCCACATTTTAAAAAAATTATATAAAGTTATTGTTACAGTTTGGAGAAGCATTCCCCAAAGGTGTCGGAACCTTTAAGAGGCCCAGCCCACTAGGGTGAAGTTGGTCACTGGATGAATACCTTTAGGATTTAGTACTCCCATCCCCTTCCTCTCTCCCTCTCTCTTTCACTTCCTGGCCATAAGGTGAGGGCTTCCTCTGACACACATTCCCTACCATGTTGTGCTACCTCATCACAGACCCAAAAACAATAGGCCAACTGAGCATGGACTGAAACACCAAAATTGTGAGAAAAAAAAATTGCATTGCTTTTTTGAGACCGGGCCTCACATTTAGTGCAGGTTGGCCTTGAACTCACTATATAGCCCAGGCTGGCCTTGAATTCATGGCAATCTTCCTGCCTCAGCCTCCCAAGGGCTGGGATTACAGGAATGCACCATCACGCTCAGCTAAAAATTTTTATTTTTAAATTGATTACCTCACACATTTTATAACAATAACAAAGCTGATTAGCACAAATGTTAGTGTTTTCAATTAGGTACTCTATGCTATTTTGATTGATTGAGCCATCTGTGGGTCCCTGCCCTCAAAGCATCTATTCTCCATTTGTCTCCTCTTGCTCTGAGTCCTAGAAGGTTGACCTCTATGGATTGCCTTGGATTTCTGGTTGAGATAACAAGAAGTGTCATCAGGAGACTGGAGGCCAGTGGTATTTATCTGTAGCCTCACAAAAGCAGTCTCTTGCGGTCTCACTATTTCCCAGGAGGAAGCTGCTTTCCATTGCTCTTCCTTAGCACCAGGTTAATCTAGGCTGCCTTATCACTATTTTGCCTCACCCGTGTCCCCTTCAGAGTAGGAAAAGTTACAGTTGTTGCTAGTCCTTTCATGCTTGCCACCCTTGTTTGTATTGTTGACCCTTTTACCTTGCCCACACCTTGATAAATTGTCCCTTCATTAAAGTATTTATTAAATCCTTTGAGTACACCATCTGTTCATATTATTGCTATTAAGATCCTGAGTCAAACACATGAAACTGCACAGTATTTCTTAAAAACTGGTAGTACAGAAGACTAAGAATTGGGAAATAAAAATCTGTGTCTATCCCTATAGCTCTTTATTCTGGTCCATGTATAACTGCCCCATATCGATAAGCCCCAATTGCTGGGCTAGCCTTGATGTCTCAGACTATTGTGTTAAATCCTTTTCCCTTGCCAGTTGCTAGTTCATCAGGCCTAAACCACTGGTGCAGAATATTTCTCCGTTCTGGGGATTGGGTTGAGAATGGACACATAAGTCACTGCCATGACACAGTTCAGAGGAATGAGATGTAGGGGGACATTTGCTAGGGGTTTTCTCCTAAGCAAGCCAAGCTTGGAAGTGACTTTCTACTACTGGAATCAGTTTGAGGAGAAGTGAGCAGAGGAGGCTGAGACAGAAGAATCATGGAAACCAAGTTGAACCACTGGATTAGGGCACTAATGCCAATCCTAATCCAAACTGACCTCTACACTCCCAATTATAGAACCTGATAAATTCCATGATTATCTGTCCACTTTCGACAAAGCATCCTTATTGACACATGTGTATACTATAAAACATTCATACACAAATGGGATCATATTGTATATATATTTTTTGTATTGCAAATTACTTTTTTCACTAAATAGCATATCCTGAACATTTTTCCAAGTAAACACCTTCTTGAAAAGATGGAGTCACACTGTGTTGCCCAGGCTGGTTTTGAACTCCTTGACTCAAATGATTCTACTGCCTTAGCTTCCTAAGTAGCTAGGACCATATGCACGTACCACCATGCCGAGCTGGGTAATCACATTTAACTTTGCTTCATTGTGTAAATACTGGACTTTATTTGGAACTGAAATAGTTTATTTATCTTTTTCCTTGCTAAAAATATTCAGACTGTAACTTCTTCCTATCATAAGCAGTGGTACAATGGTATATGTAATCTGATATATCTGTATTAATATATGCATAAGTTGAATTCCAAGTACAAATGCTAGATCAAAAAACCAGAGAATTTAAAATGTTTATAAACACCACTACATAGCCTTCCATTCATACTTTCATTATATGTGCATATTTAAAGTGCCAAGTAATCTTAATTATTAATTTGACTGAATTAAAAGATTTCTGGAGATGTGATTGGATCCTGTGTTACTGTGTTCATCAACGGATTAATCTACCAAAATTCAGAGCCAAATGTGCTATTAGGAAGTGGGACGTAAGGAGACAGGTCACTGGCCAGTACCTTTTCAGGGCGTATCTCTGGATGGTGCTCTTTGCCTGTTCTCTGCTTTCTGGCCTCCATGAAATGAGCAGCTTTGTTCCACCATGAGTGTTATTCCTACCTTTCAGCCAGACAACCATGGACTTAAACTTCTGAAACTGTAAGCCAAAAACACCTCTCCTTCCATAAATTGTAGGTGTCAGATATTTTGTCTCAGTGTTGGAAAAATAATTAAATTCTTCACATCTTTGCCAGCACTGGGAACTATAAAAACTTTAAATCTTTGTCATCAGATGATTATATTTCTTTAGTATATTAATATTTCAAGTGAAGTCAAAATATTTTATGTGCTTTTTTGATAAAATAGTCATATTATTTACCAAATTTCTTTTTAGTTATAATTCTCTTATTAATTTGAAGTAATTTTTTTTCAGTAGTGTAAATCAAACTCAAAGAGTGCTGAGGGACTCTTTTTTTATTTTGAGACAGAGTCTAACTGAGTTGCCAAGGTTGACCTTGAACTTGCAATCCCCCTGCCTCAGCCTCTCAGCTGAAATTTTGTTCAGGTGTGTGCCACCTCATCTAGCTCTTTGTATAATATTTAAAAGAGCTACTTATTACAGGTATTTTAAATTTTGTCCTCTGGCTTTTGTTGATTCTTTTAGTTTTTAGGGTACATTTTTAAGAGGAAGTATTGATGTTTTATCATCACAGATTATTTTATGCTTATTACTCCAAGATTATTTAAATTCATCAATATTTCATCAAGTACTTTTGTGGATTGATGTTCACATTTAAATCGATGATCCAAGTGGAGCATTATTGATCTATACAAATCTGTATTCCTCCTTTTTGTCATAATGAGCATATTTTACTATTATAACTTTTTAAAATATGGCTACTAGTAAGCACAGCACAGTTAGGTCTTTCTATGAAAATCTTGATAAAAACAATAACAGATGTAACTTGAAAAACATCAATATGGTCAAAGAATGGAACTAGGCTTCCCATATTTTACTTTAAAATCTTAAAGTTCACCATATGTACACCTCCCTCTGGTACTTCCTAGCTCCACTTACCCCTGTACACACTGTTCAGCACAAGGGGCTGGCCAGCTTGGTACCAGTGGCCACCCTTCCTTAGTTATCAATTCACAGAAAAGGAGGAAGAAAAGAAGTCAAGAGAAAGAGTAACAAAATCCGTTAAAAGTAAACTGTTAGAAGCAAAATCATCATTTAATTCTCTTTGAAACTTCTGGACTGCTCAATAGTAGGATTCATTTTTTGACTTATATCCCATAAAAAGTCCCCAAAGCCCTCCACAGCTCTAGTCCATAACCCCAAAATACCTCCAACTGCACACAAAGTTCATAGCATAGATTTTGGAATCAGACTGCTTGGCTCACTGTGGACTTTGTCATTTACAAGCTGTGGAATCTTGGCACGTTGCTTTAACATCTTTGAGCCTCAGTTTTCTCACCCATAGAATGGGTTAATAATTCTTACATGGTTAATAATTCTTACATTGAGTGGATATGCTGAGATTTGGATTATCTGAGTTAGTACTTATCAAGCACTTTGCACATTGCCTACTATAACAGTGTTCAACAATTATTAGCCATCATCTTTACCCAAGACTACTGAAGTCTGTCTAAGCCAAACATCCATTGCAGAAGTTGAAGGAAATATGAGAAAGTTCAGAATTTTGGAATATTTCAATTTTGCTGTTGTATGGCAGTTTTGGAAAAATCATACAACCTCTGCCTATTTCCCTGTGGATAGTTTCTCATTACAGTTAACAGCTAATTATAAAGTGCACTAAATATACAGTTTGAAGGCCACAATGATTAAAGTGGTTCTTACTCACCTGACTTAAGACATGTTGTCTTTTCTCCAACTGACTCAGTGCTCTACACACTGCTATTGTGCAGTAGGCAAGAGAAAGTTGTTGAATCATTTCAAACCAGCTTATTGATGCCTAAATCCCACTGTGCAATAGTGAAAAAGATCTTAGTCACACAGTAAGGCAATAGCAGTGTGGTTGAGGAGAAAGCGTCTTGCTTTGAACAACTGAAGTGTATTTTGTGATAATTCTCATAACAGTTCTCCAAAGTAAGAACTGATTGAAGTTGCTTTTTGAACTTCCCCTCCACAAAAAAGCAAACTAAAACTTGACAAGATCATATTTTTGGCTGAGATCACTGGAAGCCATTGGAGTTTACCTGTCACATCTACATATAGCAACAAGGTTTTTTAGTTCTTTTTCTTATAGAAAATTTTCATGCATTAATTTATTCATCTTTGCAGTGCTTCCCATTTCTATCAGGTATGCTGAATTCTTCTGCTTATTTCTTAAAGTGCACAATTCTATTCTTTGGTATATTTGTGATTTGGTTTATCTAGTAAGCCTTCTATTTCACTGAGCATATTTTAAAAATTTCTTCAATAACGGATTTTTTAAAAAATTACTTGTCATTGTGATTACTGTGCTCTTTTATGTCCCTAAACATTTAATTACACTTAATTTTAAATCTTATTTGCTTTATAACCATGTTCTTGGTCATTCATGCTGATGTTTATTGGATTTGGTTCCTGTCCTTCACAGCGTTGGTTTGCCTTAGAACTCTGGTGATTCCTTGTTTTGCAAGCATGTATTGTTATTGTTTTGGGCTGTTTGTTATTGTTATTTATTAGTCCCTTTTGTTTCTTGTTTTTCTTGTAATTTGTTATGATTTGTTTTGTCTTTCCCTCTAATACGGAAAGGATAGATGTACATGTATAGGCTTATACATGCCTAGAACTTCTCCTAAAGAGTTTACAAGGATTGATTTTATTACAAGAGACGGTATGAACAGCTACTTTGAAGAAAAAGAGACATTATGGTAGCCATAACTGATTTCCTATCATCTTGTTGTGAAGTTCAATAATGCTTTTATCCTTCATTTTGATTGTTCTTAGTCTGTTCTGTATTATTTGATTTCAATATACGTGAAAGTGTGGACAGCTATTTTGAAGAGAACAAGAGACATTATGGTAGCCATTGTTGATTTTCCTATTTTCTGGTTTTGAAGGCCTGTAATGCTTTCATTCTTTTGTTTTTATTGGTTTTATACTATTGTGTTTTGTTTGAATTCATTGTGTGTGAAGATATGGACAACTATTTCGAAGAAAACAGGAGATGTTATGGTAGCCACTGTTGATTTCCTGTTGTCTTGATTTGAAATTCTGTGTTGCTTGCATTGTTTTGTCCTGATCTGCTTCCTTCTGTTCAGTTTTGTTTTGTTTTATTTTCTTTAAAATAAAAATTTTTTTAAAAGTCTGGTGATCGTCAGTTTGCTGCTTGTCTTTGTGACTGGGCATCCCTGGCTGTGATGTTGGGAGTTTGTCTAAGGTCAACAAGGATGAGCCAGGGAGAGATGTCAGGAAAAGCGGCCCATCCCGGCAGCCAACACTGTTCCTCCCTCAGTTTGCTACTCTCAGGAGCAATGTTTTTCAACACTTTTTTTTTTATTACCACCCTCCTAAGAAATCTTCTTCCCTAGGGGCTGGGGGTATAGCCCAGTAGTGCAATGTCTTCCTGGCAAATGCAAGGTCCTCAGTTTGATTCCTAGTACCAAAAAAAAATAAAATAAAATAAAAAAATAAAAATAAAAATAAAAAAAATAAAAGAAGTTGAAAAGAAATAAAGGAAAGAAGGAAGGAAGGAAGGAAGGAAGATTAGAAAGAAAGAAAGAAAAAAGAAAGAAAGATAGATCACTCTTGACCCATGAAATTTCAGCATTATAGAGACACTGTATATTTATATATCTACTGTGGGCCTTTTGAGGGCTTCAAGCTATAGCAATTTCTAAGATTTTATGCTTTCCTTCCCTTCAACTTCCCAACCAACAATTAATTTTTGCCCAAGTGGGAAGGATAACACCCCGGCTAAAAATCATGCTCTAAGAATGTCTTTCTGCACAAGTGTCCTGGAGGTAAATGCTTTTACTGCCTTCTGTTTAGAAAGCAACTAACAAGAGAACTCATCTGGTCCTATAGCCAATGTCCCTTAGCTCAGGATTATTCCTGAAAAATTGTTGTGTTTTTCAAACTAATAGTCTTTATTTTTAAGAGTACTTTTAGGTTCACAGTGAATTTCAGTCAAAAGTACACAGAGTCCCTGTATCCTCCTTCCATAGCCCACAAAACATCCCCACCATCAGCATCCAGAATTTTTGTTTTTGTTTTTTTTTGTGCCAGGGATTGAACTTACAGCCTCCTGCTTGCCAGGTAGGCGCTTAGGCCACTGAGCTAAATTCCAGGCCCTATTTGTTTGAGACAGGGTCTCACTATGCAGTTCAGGCTGACTTTGAACTCACTTTGTAGCCCAGGCTGGTCTCAAACTCACAACGATCCTCCTGCCTCAGCCTCCCAAGTGCTGGAATTAAAGGTGTGTGCCATCACGCCTGGCTTCAGCATCCAGAATTTTTAGCACATTTCTTACAGTTTGCATCAGGCTTAGTACTAGATTTGAACTGAGGTTTGATCTGCTAAACTGGTAAGATATGCTTTCTTTAAGTTGGGGCCCAGCCTAGGCAATTTAGCAACTTAGTGAAACCCTGTACCAAAATAAAAAATAAAAATAAAAAGGGTGGGGGAGAGAAGGGGGCATAGACTAGCACAAAGGCTCTGGGTTCAATCCCCAGTACTGCAAATAACCTATTTAATTATTTTCCAGCAATAGTATGAATTCTTTCTCCTACTAGCCCAATAATTGTAAATTTTCAGTCAAGCAAATTCTTAACAAAATAATTAATATATTTTATAAACAGTGTAATAGACTACAAATGATAAAGTAGCATGATCCTATGTTTTACAAGCTTTTCTTTAATGTATTGCATTTATGATTATTGGAGTTTGCAATATGCTTATTTTATGTAGTATATACTTACTTACTTATTAGTACTACACATTTAAGCAAGTTTATAGAAGAAAACAAGGGCCATTAATCTATTTCTATTGTTCTATATTTATCTCTAATACATCAGTTTGTATGAATACATATTGCATAGTTCTAATGTCTTATGTATACATTTTTGCTATTAGTAAATGTATTTACTTATATTTACAAGTTCATATGGTTGTCATTTTTACTATCCATATAATTAAACAATATGGAATTATCATACTGACTTTTTTTTAGTTTTTAGATGTATCTATATTTTTACATTGCATCAAAGAGTATGGATACTGTCTAACAGTTTTCCAAAAAACTTAAACCAATTTATAATGCACTTTCAACTAAGCCAAATAATATATTCAAAATTTTTAATTTTCTTGGAAGTTTTAAAATTATTGTTGTTACAGTATGCAATACATTATCCATTGTTAATTTCTTATTTTTCTATATTGAAACTCTTTATCATTGTTTTTATTTTTGTTACTTTTCTCTCTTTGAAATAAAATTAAAAAATTAAAATTAAAAAAAACCCCACACAGTCCAAAAAATAAAATGAAATGAAATAAAATTGTTGTTGGTGGTGATGGTGGTGTTGGTTTTGGGGGGTTTTTTTGGGGGAGGAAGTCCTGAGGGTTAGACCCAGAATTTTATACATGCTAAAGCACATGCTGTAATCATTGAGCTATACCCCCAACCCCAGCCGTTTTTTCTTTTTCTCTTTTTTTGCATTGCGATTGCATTTTCCCACTTCTTATCTGTATTCGTTCATGTTTAAAAATGTGACCGTCTATTTTCCCCATAAACCGGTCCAGACATTTTTCTTTGACACTACTGTCACTGAGAAGTAACATCTACACTCTTCTTGAATTTGGCTGGCCTAGAGACTCTGGTAGGAGTGACAATGTGTGACTCCTATGGTGATGTTATAAAATGCAATTCAGTTGCTGGGTCCTCTTGCTACTCTTGCTCTGGAAACTGAGATGTGTGGTGAGGAAGGCCAAGGAAACCTTAAAGAGGGTGCCTGAAGTGTAATGGGGGGCCCCCTGGACAGTCAGCACCAACTAGTCACCTAAGCAAGTCATCTTAAAAAGCCAGTATTTCAGTGCCCGAGTAGCCACCAGCTGCTGATGGTTTACAGGAAAGAGATAGTGCATGTTTGCTGAGCTCCATGCAAGTTAAAAATGTATGAGACAAATAAGTGATGGTTTTTGTTCAGTTTTTCTGGGGATTGAACCCAGGGCCTGGTGCATGTGAGGCTACAACCTCAACCTAGTATTTTTGTTTTAAATCACAAAATATGGGACTGGATTCTTATCTGGCAAGAGATAATTAATAAGTGTACATGTTTGTTTTATCCATATATAAAGTATTACTTGGAATACTGAACTATATTAATTCAACTCTTAATTTAGACTAGCTACTTTTTAATCAGAAAGAAAAATAGAGAATTTAGAGGCAATCTAGGATAATGTATAAAAATATTCTGGAATTAGACAGCATGGGTTCAAATCCTAGCCCTGCCAATTATTAGCAAATTATCAATACATACTTTGTTATCTGGTAAATGGAGATGATCATGGTAACCACCTCATTAGAAGTACTACGAAAACTAAATGAATATATATATATATATATATATATATATATATATATTGTTTAGCCCAATACCCAGTCCATAAAAATCCTGTTGTCAGCCATTCTTCATTCCCACTGGTTATGTATTTTCTATATATTCCCTATTTTGTTCCTTTTTCTTTTTTAACTGCACTATAACATATAATATACACATTTTTTTCTTGCAGTATTGGGGATTGCACCAGGACCTTTGCATGGAGCTACATCTCCAGCCCTTTTTATTTTATATTATTTTATTTTGAGACAGGATCTCACAAAGTTGCTAAATTGCTCAGACTAGGCTGAAACCTATGGCCCTCCTCCTACCTCTGGCTCCCAGAGAACTGAGATTATAGGTATGTGCCACCAGATCTGGTCCATTGTTATACTTTGAACAGAAAACCTAATAAAGATAATTTTTAAAAAGAAGGAAATGTCTTAAGTAGCTTAAAAGGTTTGAGATGGGCAAGATCCACAGTTTTTCAATATTTTATTTCAATAATACTATCAAAGAGCCAGGTTCTAGCCTCCTGTTAGATATGTAAATATAGGTAGCAAAGTAGCTAAGTAATCCCAAGCATTATTCAGATATGGCAAAGTCTAGAAGAGAGTCTATCTACCATTTTCATTCTCTCAATGTTTTTTCCTACAGATTTAAGCAATTCGGCAAAACTTGAAGATGTGCCCAGTTCAGAAACAAATCTCTGGCAATACAATTGAGTGAAACAAATGTTAAAATATCAACCACAATGTTCACTGAACACATTCAAGTATTATAACTTGTTTCTGGTAATATACTCTGTTTTACCAATAGTTCTGATTTCTTCTCTAATCCAGGTGTCATTTAAGTGCATGTTCTATGCAATTCAGGTGGGTGGTTACTCTACTCTTGCCTTTTTTAAATTATAGATAAATGAGATATAGAATTATAATCTTCTGTATTTATTTTGTATCTTCCAAACTCTACTTATCCATGAGAAAATCTGTTTGTTAATTGTACTTTATTTCATCATTCAGTTAGATAATCAATTAGTTGTTTAATTGTTAGGCCATCTTAATAGTGAAATTTTAAAGTCTTTGATTGGAAGTAAATTCATATTCTTGTCTTCCTACATTTCTGTTAGCTTTTGTTTTTGGCAGTTGTTCCATTTCTTGGGATGTTGATAGATAATATGGTTAATATTTTGTGTTCTAATATAGGTTTCACCATTATATAACACTCATTTCTCTTTTAATATTTTAGTTCTGCTTTACTTGATTCTACAATAGTCACCCTGTTCCTGTTCTCTTCTCTCTCCCCTATGCGTCTCTCATGTATCTTTGTTTTGTCTTTGGACTAAACATGTTGAAACTCAATTTCTTATTTCTCTTTTTGATAACAATGAATGGCAATAATAACATATCTTGGATAATTATTGATTTTATATATATATACATATATATATATATATATATATATATATATATATACCTGTTCTATTTCTTAGAACTACAAGAGCACATAAGCCCATACAGAAATTCATCTTTAACAAACATATTTGTGTTTCATTATGGAGTATCATCAACATTACATCTGGTTATGGTTAAAAAAGAAGGTGAGGACCAGGGGTGTGGCTTTGTGGTAGATTGCTTGTCTGATGTGAACAAGGTTAAGAGTTGCATCCCCACTAGAGATGAGAGGTTGAGAGAAACACTACAGAATTCCTCACAAGTGGAAAACATGGATTATGTCTAAAAACTGTAACCTTTAAATTACTCATATTTTTTAAAAGACCCCCTTTCTTTGAAACTTTGTAACATTTACAATTCATACTATTTGACTTTCCTCTATCTTGTAGACTTCTGTTTGTGTGTCCCTTATGTACGAGTCTTGTCTCCAAAATATATTTGTATTTTACTTCAAGGAGAGGATTGTGTTTTGTACTCCTCTTGCTTTGCTACTGCATGCTGGACAGTGCTCAGGAAATGGGTACTCAGGAAATATTTATTATTTAATTAGAGTTCTCCAAGTAGCCCAGAGATGATGCTGGAATATCATGGGTATTATGTTACTATGAACACAAAAGAGAACAGAGTTATATGCCTATAATAGGCTGACTAATGACTTCAAAGATACCAAGTTCTCTTTCCTAGAATCTGTAAACACTACCTTATATGTAGGATGAGTCTTTGTACGTGTGATTAAATTAAGAATCTTGAGATGGATGATTATCCTGGAATATCTAATGAGCCCTAAATGGTGTGTGTGTGTGTGTGTGTGTGTGTGTGTGTGTGTGTGTGTGTGTGTGAAATGCCAAGGGGTAATTTCGGAGAGAGAGAGAGAGACAGAGAGAGAGAGTGAGAGAGAGAGAGAACTGGCCTGAAAGTTAGTGTGATAAAATCACAAACCAAGAAATGTCAGCAACCACAGAAAATGTAAGAGGCAAGGAACAGTTTCTCTCCTAGCAATTTTGGAGGAAACCCTGCTTTTCCAAAACCTTGATTGCAACCAGATAGTACTGATTTAAGATGTCTAGCTTCCAGAACTGTAAAAGAATAAGTTTTAAGACAAATAATTTGTGATAATTTGTTAGAGCAGCCTTAGGAAACTAATACAATACCACTCAGTACATTCTGTTATCAGGAAACTTAAGACTCACATATCTGGAATATCCTGTTTTTCTTTTCTGCTCCGATAGCACCATTTCATTGTTGACTGTAAAGGAAGCCACTCTGCAACACCTTTCAGTGCATGTTATTGTGTGTGTTGAGTAATTTCTCAGGGAGGCTCAATAATATTTAGACCAGTAGGCATATCCACCCACAGTTCCAACCAATCCCATGTAGGTTGATCTCCACCTCTCAAATTCTCTGTTCTTTTAGGAAGTTAACCTATAGCAGTGTCCTGTGGTAACAGCAGGGTTTTGGATATAGTGTATAAGAGCCACCTTTGTACCTACTGTGAATCCAAAGTACCTTATGGAAGTAATCCAATGGTAAAATTAGATTACCTTCCAACCTACAACAAAACTCTGCTAACTTCTTGCCATGGTTTGACCGTGTCTCCCAAACTTCATGTGTTGGAACTGTAACTCCCAAATTTATATGTTGATAGTATGTGAGGTGAGACCTTTGGTAGGTAATTAGAATTAGATGAGGTCATGAGGATAGACCCCATTATAGGATTAGTGTCATGATAAGAAGAGGAAGTCACCTGAGCTTGCACACACCTATTCCCTACCTATGTGATACCCTCTGCTGTGTTATGATTCAGCACAAAGTCCTTATCACTGTAGCCCCTTGACCTTCTGCTTCTTAACCTCCAGAACCTTGAGCTAATGTATTTCTTTTCTTTTTTAAATCACCTGAGCTCAGGTATTCTGTTATAAAAGCACAAGCAGAATAAATCACTTCCTAAATTAAATTTGCTTTCTTTTTCTAATCAAGAAGAACATGGAAATACTCTGGTTTCAATAAAACCCAAGATGAACAAAATTTCCTGTCTACAAAATATCACTTAAATGAAGCCTGAAATAGAATGTGGTTGTACAACAAGGCATGCCAGTTCTCTGTTCACAGTGCTTCAGGTCTGATAGAGTGTCTTTTGTTCAAGTCACTCTAAATGAGCTGGGGGCTTGTGGGCACTGGAGATGGATCTAAGTGTTTTGATGTTCTTCAACCACTCCTTCTTCTTCTCCTTTTTTTTTTTTTTTTAATGTTTCTTTCTTTCTTTTGCTTTGTTTTTAAGACCAGGAAAGCAGCCTGCTTTTCCAAGGTCATTAACTCCATCTCAGGTCTCTTTATGGCCATCTTGTTTTGTTTTCTTTAACCTGAAGAAGAAGGAAAAAAAAAAAACCCACAAATGTAATGTTTATCTTTCAAAATAGCAGCTGAGAAAAGCACAGGATGTGTGAGACTAAAAACACTCTTTTGGCTTCCTCTTCTTTTTTGTGTGACTTTCCTCAGGTTCCTCCCAGAGGGAGCCCACTATAAGTAACATCCTTCAGTTTGGCTGAGAAGGAAGTCCCCCAAATGAGGGCAGCACTATTTCGGAACACAATCTTTTGGTCTTTCACTGGGTTCAGGGTTCAGTGCAATTTGCCAGTGATTCTTCACCATCTTGTTGTTTTCATCACTTCATGACTTTAAGCGTATTAGTCTTGTCTTCTTTTCTCAGTTGCTTGAAAATACCATTTGACTATGGATACTAGAGCTTCTGAAATATTGGCCTTCCTTACGAACTATATTAGAAAACTTTCTTAGAAATTTGTCTTCAACCAACTGAGCTGTTGATAGATATAGAGATATATAGATAGATAGATAGATAGATAGATAGATAGATATAGATATAGATATATGGTGCATTCTATTAAGCAACAGGATTAGATCAAATTTGTTTCCCAGAAATACTTGTTCTTAATTACATGCATCTGTTCTTCTATTTTTCATACCCTATATCCTCTCTGATCTATTTCTCTACTCCTTTATTTCTCTATCCTTGCACAGTTTTCTGCAACCAAGCACCTAGTAGTCATTAACAGGGGAGCTTTCTCACTTCCATTATGATGGTATGATTTATAAGATGTATAGGTAATATTGCAAAAGGTTTTTAGGACATTGAGTTGATTGCTCTGGTTAAATGCCATGAAGAATCCTTGTCAAATACATACCTATATCTGTATCTATCATATATATATATATATATATATATATATATATATATATATTTTGTATTTTATATTCACTTCAATTTTACATAAAACTGATACCAGTTTCTCAGAATGATGGTCATGCTATTTATTGGTAATTACTACAATGCAGTATTTTATTTTTCCTCTAAAGTACCATATTTCTCCTTCCAAAATGTAACTTGCTAACTTTCAGAAATAAATGAATACTGAAGTTCAAAAATTATGTCAAAAAAGGAAAAACTAGTTAAAGCCTATCTGGAGCAACATGTTTCATCAATAGTTTAATCCACAGTATGAAAGACAATGGCACTAAAAGTGTCAAATGGAACAAACGGGCTTCTTCCTAGTATCAGTGCAGTCACCCTAAGTTACTGCCTCCCATTTAGTAACTTATGTGGTTTTAACTGAGACTATATTAAGAAATATCCTGAGAATATGAGTGTTTCTTAAACCCAAAGTAACTTGTGTTTCTTTTCTGCTGAGTAAAGTTTCCTTGCAGTGCTATCGAATTTTACCTTTTCAAGGAATGTCTTTTTGTGTTTGCTCCTCTGATTTCTATGCCTTGAAATATGGCCCCAATCTGAGCACTTGGAAAGGAGAAGGTGCTGACTTTTTATTTCTTTGCTGTTTTCACTGGTAGACCAAGAAACAGACCACTTCCTTCATATATCTTCTAGGATCTATTCAAATTCGTTATAACTTTTTTTTTCCCCTCTGTGTGGTCTCTTAAAGCAAATGGCAGTTAAACATGCTCTTTCAGGTGTAGGTTGTGCCCTTTCAAGATGAAACTTACAGGGTTTTTTATGCAGCATAAAAAAACCAAGCCTGAGAATAAACTAAGGAGAGACTCCTCCTTTTTTGTGTACCTACATCCATAAATTATTGGTGACTTTCAAAAGGTATATCCTGATTGTGTTCTTATTTTATCTGTCTGAAACATCCTTTAGGAAAAAGGTAAAAAGAAAAATATGAAAGGAGTTTTTGCATAGATAGTTGTATATTGGTTCTCTGGTACTTTAATAAACCAAACTTTTCCCCACTTGTATTAAAATTAGATGAAAGATTACATAGAACCAGTTTCTTTAGATGCTTTCTGACTCAGGGTACAATTTTCTCACTGTTATTCAATGGGTCAAACTATAAGGAAGTTGATTATACCTGATTCAGAATTTTAAAATCCAAGTAAATTTCCTTGCTTTTAGTGGGCTTGTTTTCATTTTCCATATTTTATAAATTAGCTAGAATAAGCTGGAACCCAAGCAGATTGGGGAAATGATCCTCCCCCCATCTGAGTGCACTTTAGGAAACAATCTGTAACAAAGACAGTCTCAATCATACCTCTTGAAGGCCTCGTTTTTGTCCCTAGTGTGGGTCACAATACAGTTCATTTCTAATGCTTTCATTCCATCTGGAGCTCCTTTGGTCATAACCTCCCAATTTGCCTTTCACAATCATTTCATTAAAGAAATAATATATTTTTAAGTCTCTTCTTTACCATCAAAACAAATGTTTAAAAAATCTTAAAAGAGAAAATATTAGGGCAGAACCTAAGAAAAGAAATGAGTCCTCTCCATCTATCCAAAAAAGATCTTGCTGTTTTCCACAAGTTTGAAAACCATAACTTTCAAGTACAGGCTTTAGTCCTACTTGCCCCAAGAACAATACAAGGGGTCTGATCTAGACAACACAGATTAATTGTATCAGTTGCCTCTAAATTTATTTGTAAGCAACTCATTGGGAAGCCTTTCCCAAGCCTGAGTCATCTAGCAGCTGGGAATATGGAGGACAGTTAGGAGTAGTCTGTTATACTGATCTAGGAAATGATTCCTGAGTTAATAGCAAACAGCCCCATTAGCAATGTCTGTGGCTGGATTGCACTACCACCCAGAAACTCTGAAGACTAAGCATGGAATAAAGCCCTTACTGTTTTTATCCCATTAATTATGCTGTTTTATGAATGTCTTCCTTGCTTAATAACCACTGCCAGATGTTTTGAGGTCCCAAGTCAGAAAGATCACTTCAGTACCTGCCCACAAGCTGCCACTGACCACAGCTCTGCAGGAAACAAAAATAGTTCAACCATTTCTTTGATTTTTGAATAGCTTTGTTAGACGATCATAAGAAAAGTAATTTTATTGTGGCTTAGAAAAAAAGTCTGCCTAAGTAAGCATGACCTTCTCATTACATTGGACTAGGATTATAATCTGTTCTTGGACTAGAAAGAAAAAGAACTGTGAGAGACTTCTTAAAGTTGTTTTCCAGTATTTTGATTCTATTAGCTAGAACACTGAACACAAGGTAAAGTTCTGTGGCTATGAAGTTTGAAAACATGAGACTTCAAATTCATGGTTTTCAGAAATTTCAGTTTCCCAAGCCAGCCAAGGTTTTCCTCTAATTCCCAGCACCTTTTTTCTATTTTTTTTTTCCTGTCTTTTTGAGACAAGAGTTTCGCTCTGCAGTTCAGGCTAGCCTTGAACTCATTATGTAGCTCGAACTGACCTCAAACTCACAGAACTTGCAGTGATTCTCCTGCCTCAGCCTCCTGAGTGCTGGGATTACAGGTGAGTACCACCATGCCCAGCTTCATTTAGATTTAAATTGCATAAGTGCCTCAGATGTAATTCATAGATATGTACAAAATGGAAGATACACAAGCAATATTTGTATAGACTAAGCCATACTAATAAAGATTGTAGACAAGTTCATTTTAAATTGCTCAGCATTTAGGTCTATAAAATCTCCAAGAAGTAATACAGTGAAGACAGTACATGAGAGATAATTAATGGATTTGGTGGAATGTCACCAAGTTCTAGAGGACCATGAAAAAACATAGAGCTTAGATTATATATACACACACACATTTTGCATGAGGATATGTGTATGTAGTCATGACAGAAAAATATTAGCATCTCTTCCTGCATTCCACATTTCCAAAATAATGGCTGTGACAATATTAAAATTTTCAGACCATTTGCCTGGAAGTTCAAAGCCTTTCTGGATGAAGCCCACTATGATGTATAGTATATTTCAAGGGGAATTGAACTGAGTTTTTAATACTAGCCTTGGTGCATATGTCTTCTACCTCATTTATGGGTTTTTTTTGTTTTGTTTTGCAGCACCAGGGATCGAACTCACAACCTTGCACCTATCAGACAGGTGCTTAAGCCACTGAGACAAACTCCTAGCCCTAATTTTTTGAGGCAGGGTCGCACTGTGTAGCTCAGGCCGGCCTTGCGCTTGCGTTGTAGCCCAAGCCGCTCCTCCTACCTCAGCCTCCCGAGTGCTGGGATTAAAGGCGTGAGCCATCACGCTCGGCTAGTATTTCTTCTTCTAACAAATAAAAAGGTTTAGAAACTTATTTCCTTTTTCTTCATTTAAAAAAGAGGGAAGATGCTTGAACTTCTCTTTCTGTCTCTGGCACTTCCTTTTTTGCTTCACCCAGAATGCCAGATCAATCTTTACACAATAGTTTTTATTTTAAACCAATATTTTCAGAAACTTTTAGCAGTCCCCTTGACTAAGAATCCTTAGTATTAATTCAAACACTAAGCTACAGTTTGGATTTTAAATGTCCTTCAAAAAGCTCATATGTTGAAAGGCTTGGCACCTTTAAGAGGTGGGGCCTAGCGGGAGGTTTTTAGGTCACTGGGAATATGCCCTCAAAGGGAGTATGGGGCCCTGGGCTCTTCCTCTTCCTCTTTTCTTCCTGGACAACATGAGGTAAGCATGTGCTCTAGTCATGATGTGTTGCCTTGTCACAGGGGCCAAAGCATAAAAGCCAACTAACCATGGGCTAAAAAGCTGTAAACCAAACCTTTTCTCTCAATAAACTGATTATTTCAGATATTTGTTATAGTAATGGAAAGCTAACTAACGCACATGACATACACACTTGTGACTCCAGACCCTTTCAGCTGTGTTTCCCACAATTACTCATCAGATACCCTCTGCCTGCCTGAGAATGCTTTCCTCTTGACTCACTCCTCTCTCCTGGTCTTAGTTCTCTTCTTCATGCTCTTCCCTCTACTCAGGTTGTTTCTCCTCTTCATTTGTCTATATCCAAAACCTTTCCATCCCTCCCAATAAAACAGTGTCTTCTGCATAAAACTTTAGCAGGTGACTGAAATTCATTCTAGACTCTAATTTCATACTATGAATAGCTGGTTTGTTTGCAGATTCTACAACCATGGATTCAATCAATGGAAGTTTGAAAAGATTTGAGAAAAAAAAATTGCATCATTATTGATCATGAACAGAATTTTTTCTTCTGGTCATTATTTCCTAAGCAATATAGTACAACTACTTATATAGCATTTTTATTACATTAGGTTTTGTAAGTACCCTAGAGATGATTAAATGTATACAGGAGGACATAAATAAGTTACATGCAAATACTACACCAGTTTATATACACAATTTGAGCATATAAGGATTTTGTTATCCATACAGGATCCTGAAACCAAACCCCTGCATACAAAGGCAACTGCTACCAGTAAAAACACAAAATATGAGTCTTCTGAGTGAGTTCTATCATTGGACCACCTTTATGCCATTTTTTTCTCTTTCTAATAAACTAGACTATCTAGAACAGTTTTAGTTTTACAGCAAAACTGAGCAAAAAAGAAGAGTGAGTTTCCACGTATCCTTGTCCCCACATATATGCAACCTCCCCCACTATCACCATCCTACCCCAGACTGGTAAACTTGTTACAATCCATGAACCTACACTGACATATCACTATCATCCAATGTCTAAAGTTTATTTTAGGATTTATTCTTAGTATTTTATGCTGTGTGGATTTTACTAAATGTGTAATAATACGTATTTATCACTATAGTATCATAGAGAATAGTTTCATTGTCCTAAAAATCTTGTGTGTACCACCTACACATCCTTCCCAGTTCCCAAACTCTAGATGTCACTGTTTTTTTTTAGTATCTCACTAGTTCCACCTTTTCCAGAATGTCATATATTTGGATTCATATAGTATGTAGCTTCTTTCAAAATGCCTTCTTTCACTTCATGATATATATGTATGTTTCCATATCTTGATGAATCTTTTCTTTTTGGTGCTGAATAACAGTCCATTCCTAGATACAACACTGTTCATTTATACATTTTCATCTACTAAAGGATATCTTGACTGTGTCCAAATTTTACCAATTATGAACGAAGCAGCTATAAAAATGTATACGTAGAGGATTTTTTATGGACTTAATTTTTCAGATCCTTGGCATAAATATCAAAGAGCATGATCATTAGGTTGTATGGTAAGACAATGTTTAATTTTATAAGAAATTGTCAAAATGTCTTCTAAGTGCCAATCATTTTGCATTTCCATCAGCAATGTTTTTCTGCATCCTAGTCAGCATTTTGTATTGTCAGTGTTTTGAATTTTGGCCACTTGAATAGGTGTGCAAGAATAGCTCATTGCTCCTTAATATGCAATTCCCTAATGATATTTGCTGTGAAACATCTTTTCATATGCTTATTTGCCATCTGAACTGAATATTCTCTTTGGTAAAGTTTCTGTTCAGATTGCCCAGTTTTTAACTGGGTGCCTTGTTTTTCTATTGCTGAGTGTTGAAAGTCCTTTTTAAAACTGGTGGGCACATGTGCCTGTGATCCTAGCACTGAAGGAGGCAGAGGTCAAATTGAAATTTTAAGTCCCACACAAGTGATTTAGCAAGACCCAACTCAAAATAAAAAAAACAAAAGGGCTGGTGATGTAGCTCAGTAGTACATGGCCTTGGTTCAATACCAGTACCACCAAAACAACAACAACAAAAAAAAGATGAAAAGTTCCTTCTATATATTTTGAATATAATTCCTTTATCAGATACGTCTTTGGTGAATATTTTTTCTTAGTGTGTGGCTTATCTTCCCATTCTTTTGATTTCACTCTCCTTTTTGATTTGTTTCTCATCTTTTCTCTCTTTTCTCCTCTTTCACGTGTGAAGAGATTTATTCAAAGCATGAACACACTTACGAAGACCTGCTTTGGAGGAAGAAACCAAGAGATGACAGCTAGAAAACTGAAGTGCCCATTATGGAACAGATGCTGTCTTTTCGCAACCAAGCACAACAAAACAAAAATTTCCAATGCTATAATTAATTGAATCAAAAGTGATCTGCATCCATTATTAGGACAATTCCAAAACGGTTTGAGATATTATAGACCACGTTCTAAGGGGGAAAAAGTCATGTAGCCAGTTGATCAAGGAAAACAATTTTTTTTTTTTTTTTTTTGGTACTGGGGATCGAACTCACAACCTTGCATCTGCCAGGTGGGCACTTAAGCCACTAAACTAAATCCCCAGCCCCCAAAATAATAATTTTTAAATTAAAAACAACTGATACGGGATAAAATAATTAAAAAGCATACATGATATGAAGGTAGTCAGTGAATTATAAATATTAACTTTGGAGGTAAGAAATTCATAAGCAGTAAAGAATGCCTCAAGTTCTGAAGAAAAGAAAGAAAGAAAAAAAGCAGTGCTGAAGTCTCTAAGAGGCGAGCCAAAGTCTTCCCTTCCCTCATAAAAGAAACATTTCCCTTATAAAAGTTGAGACAAAGCCACAAGATGCCTAGCTGAAGCCACACATTGAGTTGTTGAGGGACTGTGCCAAGAGCACATTTCAAAGGGCATATTCAGTGATGTTGTTTCACGGAGAACCCTATATTTGCAAAAATGTTTTCCAATCATTCTGCTAAACTTCAATAAGTTTCTCTGGAGAAGAAGTAACTGCTTCTTTGAGAAAGAACAGAGAGAATGGAAATGTGAAGAAGAAGAAGAAGAAGAAGAAGAAGAAGAAGAAGAAGAAGAAGAAGAAGAAGAAGAAGAAGAAAAAAGCCCCCAAGTACATTACAGACATCTAAATGAACCATGATTCTAGAATTTAATGCGCCAATTCTATTTTGTCCTCCTTTCCAGTTAAGCAAAAAAAGAAACTTGGATCCTGGTGAAATGTAAAGCTAGTATCAGTTTAAAAGGAGATTCTTGCACTCTCAAAATCAACACAGTAAAGGAAAACAAAGTTCTTCTAAGTTTGCCTTTACAGTTAGTAGTTAATGGCAACTTATGATGATGTTTTTTAACTTTTGTTGAGTCATGGACGCTTTTCTGCCCCTACTCCTTAGTTTCCAGGGTCAGTGGGCAACCTTTTATAAATCACGAGGCTGGCTTTGCTATGCTTGGTCTTGGTCCAACTTCTTTATTATCCCTGCTGTTGTGCACTGCACAGTTCTGTAGACAAACCAGATAAAATGGAGAAACAAAACCAGGAGATTATTCCCAGACTGTTTGCCAACTGATTTTACAATGTTGCTCACTGCTGGTACACAAAATAATGAAAGGTCTTTTATTCACCAGTCTTTTAAAATAGAAATTCTGTAGCACAGGAGGATTTCTGGTTCCCTAAACATCATTTGTTTTTCCTTTGTCTCAGTTTCCTAATCAGTTTAGTGGTATCCAGTAAGAATTTTCTTTTTCTTTGTTTTTCTCCTATCTACTGCAAATGCCTTATTTTCCTAACATTTCGTCCTAACAGAGAAAGAATTAGAAAGTGAAAATTAGGAGGTCCTTGTTTTGTCCAAACCTCTACACAAGGGCCAACAGAGCAGATTAAAAATAAAAATGGAGTTATTCATGCTAAAGTTCCATGTCCTTAAGTCATAAGGAAGTTATATATTTGTCCTGAGAAATCAAGGTTGTAGAGATAACTGTCAAACTTCCCAAACAGGTCTGTACCAACTGTCATGATACTGAAGTTCTGTCTACCTTACTCTTTACACAAAAAGGTAACCTGAAGTAACATGAGGTTGACTAGTTAGTTATTTTTCTCTTTGTCCCAGTTTTATGAGAAAAGTAATTCTGGAATGACCAATCAACTTTTTTTTCTTGTTTCTGCTTTCTTCAGCCTTCTACTTTCTTCTTGTTGTTGTTCTTCTTCTTCTTCTTCTTTTTATCTGTAAAACCTATTTTCTCTGTTGGGCTTATTGTAACATTTACTCTACTTTATGGAATGAATTCTAATAAATTTTACTAAAATTAAACTAATTCTAATAAAACTAAAACTAATTAACATCTTTAAACTAACTTATAATTTTGTCTTTTGATGGATTTATGTGTGCATAATCATTTATAATCCTCTAGATCTTGCTTCCAGAATTTCCTGGTCTTCAATTATAATGTCTCAGTTACTGGTCATTCAAGTGATGAAATTAAAACAACACTGAGATTCTATCTCACCCCAGAAAGAATGGCTAGTATCAAGAAATCAAGCAATAACAATTGCTGGAGGGGCTGTGGGGAAAAAAGGAACCCTTCTCTACTGTTGGTGGGAATACAGACTGGTGCAACCACTATGGAAATCAGTGTGGAGGTTCCTCAAAAAACTAGGATTGGAGGTCCCATTCAACCCAGCTATTCCCCTTCTGGGTATCTTCCCAAAAGAATTAAAAACATCATACCACAGTGATATATGTGCACCCATGTTTATAGCAGCACAGTTTATAATAGCCAGATCTTGGAAACAACCTAATTGCCCATAGACTGAGGAATGGATAAAAAAGATGTGATATTTTTTACAATGGAGTACCACTCAGCCATAAAGAATGATAAACTGGACAATTTTATAGGAAAACGGATGCACCTTGAGAACATACTCATTAGTGAAATAAATAAGACACACCAGTATAAACATCATATTGTTTCATTAGTGTGACAAGCTGAAAGAAAAAACATAGGCATATGTGTATGTATATGCATATGTATATAAAAAATAATTAAGATAGTTATACTACTGATTTCTCTGAGTTTGCTGAAGAGAAAGATTTGTACTGGTATTGTTCAGACAATTGAAGGCAGATGTCTTGTGCTCCGGGTGAATGATTTGGGGATGACAATGTGCAATGTATGTACCATTGTTACCCCATGATGGATGTGAAATTTTATTGTAGTCTTTTTCTTTTTTTTTTCTATTTATGTTTGAATAAAATGGATTTGGAAAAAAAAAGAATACGTGATCACTAAACACTTGAAAAAAAATAATATCTCAGTGATATAGGATGTAGGATATAGGGCTTCCAAATTATATGAGGGAAATGCAACTCCTAACCTGCTGTATCTCCAAAATGCTGAGTTTGTGTTCTCTAAAATCAAGGAATGAATTCTAGGAACAATGGAGGTTAGAAGTAGGAAGAATTCATTCACAGAAAGAAAGCTTCTGTCTAAGAGGGACAGGTGGGGCCTGGAAAGTGGGTTGCTCACCGGCCCCAGCTTCTCAAGGATGTTTATTGAGCAAAGCCACCTGATGAGGTGGACTCAAGGAGGGACAGAACTACATTCAATCAATAAGATTATAAGCATCATCCTTTAGGTATTGATCCAATGGAAAATCACAGGATGGGTGTGAACTGGGACAAAACTATAGTCAACCAATACAATTACAACCAGTACTAAACAGGGATCAAATTGGGAAGCTAGTCATGTAGCAAGTACACCCGGGATGGACAAGCACTTTGGTGGAAGGGGTGGGTTAAGGAGGTTTGGTCCTGCACTAAAAGGTGACTGATGTCTATTTAGAATATCAATCACTGCTGCTCATCCCTGGGGAAGTATATGGGTGAGCAGTTCTTTAATTTGAAGCCTGGCCTTCAGTAAATGCAGCTCCAGCCACAGTTATCTTCTGCACTGACCTTTTGAGGGCTCAGCCCTGTCTGCCTGCCTGCAATATTTCTAAATAACTTAGCTATCTATAATATCAAGATTGTGTGAGAGCTGGGCGTGGTGGCGCACGCCTTTAATCCCAGCACTCAGGAGGCTGAGGCAGGAGGATCACTGTGAGTTGAGACCAGACTGGGCTACAAAGTGAGTTCAAGGCCAGCCTGAACTGCATAGTGAGACCATGTTGCAAAAAATAGGACTGGGGGTTTAGTTCAGTGGTGTAAGCACCTGCCTGGGAGGTGTGAGGTTGTGAGTTTGAGTCCCAGTACCAAAAAAAAAAAAAAAGATTGTGTGAAACTAGGGAGCTGGGGTCAGTAGTTAGCTCTGAGGAATTACATTCCATTTTTACTATGCAATGTCACTTCACAGAGTGAACTCCAGAGTTGATGTGGGGTTCTGACCATGTGAGATGAATTCAAGATGCTGAAGTTGGTGTAAGCCAAATGGCTAGCTACTGTTAAAACTCACCAGAACTGGAACCCAATTCTTAGCACTCTCACTGAACAATTCTTTTTGAATGGAATTTTAGAATATCCCAGAAGACTGAAGGTGTATAGTGGGCTTCTCTATCAGCCCAGGATGTTCCTGAAATTCACACAGCTTGGGCTATTTCTCAAGTTTGTGAAGTGACAGTCTATGGATACCTAACTCCTTCCTAAGTAGAGCCAAACCCCAAGAACCTTAGACTCAACCTACTTTCTTCAAGAAATACTGACAGCTGAAAACTTCTACAACACAGCCACAATTCTGGGTAAACCAGAATAGAGTTGGATAGAAGGGTACAGGGTCAATCATTTGCCCAAGGGCCATCTGTGAAGGCAGTCATAAGTCTCACAAAGGGTATGTACCAGTATCCTACACCATCACTTGTGAGTGAAACTTTTTCAAAATACGAGAACTTTGCTTTATTCTTAAGGGAGTGATTTTTCATTTTGCAGAAAAATAAAGACATTGAGAACCTGAATAACAATCAACCCCGGGACACATGGAGTTTTTTTCCAAGTCTGCACAAGAGTGGGGAATTTGGTTTTGCCAGGGTGTGATGTTTGAAATACAAATCTGCTAAGAGCGTTTCTCCGAATTGGTCTGGGAGTAGGCAGGGCAAGAACCGACCTCCCCAGCCAGGAGAGAAGTGTGAGTCAGGCAACGCCCTTGGGTGAGGTCTTCGGAAGATAATCATCACAATAGAGCTTTAAACATTTCTGTGCTCCACCAAGCCGCTCGCCAGTTTAAAGAGAAAACGGAGATTTTTTTCTCAGACAAAAATTCCAAGGCCTTTAGGCTCCCGGAGTGGGGCGACGGGCAAGAAAGAGGCAGCCCTGGCACCGCCAGAGGTTAATCCGCTGTAGGCCGTGAACCAGCAATGTTCACCAGCCTTTGCTAGCAACTTGCAACTGTGGGCCCGGACGTAAACAAGTTGGGAGCGAATTGAAAACGGGAAATTCAAGGCGGCCCGGAAAGGCAACCCGCCCACGCCCAGGCTCGCCCCTTAGTCCCCTTCAGGCTCCACTCCTGGCCAGCGAGATCAGGCTCTCCAATGTCTGGCGCAGTGCCCAGCCACGCCCATTCGTTGGCTCCGCCCCGCCACACGTAGGTCCCGCCCTCAGGCCCCCGCCCCCCTCAGGCTCCGCCCCCGCCCTCCCCGCGCCAGAGCTGGGAGAAGGCGAGAGCTCAGCTGCAGTAGCCGCCTCAACCGCTGCGCAGCCGCTCGACCCTCGTCGGCCGCCGCGGAGTCGCAGCCCCAGTAGGGTCGAGGAGGCTGCAGTAGCAGCCGGGAGCCCACAGCACCCGCCTCCAGCCCGCCCCGGGGCGCCCCAGGCCTCACCATGGTGAAGGTGACGTTCAACTCGGCTCTGGCTCAGAAGGAGGCCAAGAAGGACGAGCCCAAGAGCGGCGAAGAGGCGCTCATCATCCCCCCAGACGCCGTCGCCGTGGACTGCAAGGTCCGAGCCCGCGGTGGGGGAGGGGCGGGGCCGGGCGGCGCGGCGGGGCAGTGTCCGGGAGAGGCCCCGCGAGTCCGAGCGCCCCGCTCCGGCCGCGCCGCTCTTTGTGAGGAGCTGCGTTTGCAGCTCGCGAAGGCGTACGCGCGGGCGGGCCGGGAGCCCCGAGTGCGAGTCGGGTTCTGTGCGAGACTGCACCTGGGGACCGGCAGGGACAGACAGGACACCACCACCGACTTTGGCATTCCCTTCCCAGTATAAATAATGCGTCTAAAATGGCTGACATCATCCCAAGCCTGTGTAAACCTCTGTTGTTCCCTACTTTCGTTTCTGGGCTGAGCAGCCCTTGGACTAAGTCCAGCAGTTGCAGTCGTTTTAGTTGTAAAAGCAATTTTGTTCTTTACTTCCCTTTTCCACGGCCCCTTGGTATTGGCAGATGAACTTCACCGGGAGGTCTGCAAAAGGGACAGGGAGACGACAGACGACGACAGCTCAGAGTAGATCTGGTGATTTTATAATTTAAACAAATATTCCGGGTAAAAATAAGTAATTATTACATGGACGTTGGGTTATAACCTTGAGATCAAATGCAAATGGTCTGCCCCAGTCCCTCAAAAATTATTACAAAATCCTCTTTATCCCTCAGTAAAAGTCTAGATTAGAGCTGTTGTTGCGTTAACTTTTAGTTGCTTAGACAGTTATAAATTAATTGTCTGAGAAGTTGCCTCTTCCTACTGTGCCCTTTTTAGGCTGCAAAATTTAATCCTGTAGAAATTAACCATACAGTTTATGCTGCTTAACTCATTTTGTTAGCACCTTTCAAGTCCTGTTATCAATAGGGTAATAGTAGTTCTGACGTTAGGAAAATCGTCCATGTGCCAAATTGAGTACAGTTTTTATATGGTCTAATGAAAATTACCACTGAAAAAAGGGCTACTGATATACTGAATTTTTAATCTGGACACGTTTGTACTTATTTTCTGCAAATGTTTTAATTTAACGTCAGAGGTGGTTTTATTTATTTTTTATTTTTATTTTTTATGACTGCCTTCCTTTGAAATAGGAACAGTGAACTGATTCCCTAAAAGGATTAAAGGTTTTGGTTTTGGTATTAGTATTGTTTTCCATGAACCCATTGCAAAGTCTTGTTCTTGAAAATGTTTGGAATGCACCGACAAAAACTGCTGTAGCAAATTATCTTAGCTCTTTATCTAACATTGTACATAAAATAGGCGATAGACAAGTACCCAGTCACAACAACCTCAAATATATATTCTTAATGCTATTATATATATATATATACACATACATATATATATATATAAAACTTCGATTGTTGTAAACAAATACAATTCCAAAGAAAGGAGAAACCATCAGATGATGTCATTTCATACAGCTTTTCTGTGTTACACTGTGGTGAAGATTTGAAACTGTACACATTAGAATTAAATATGCTGGGCAGCTTTAACTGTTGACTTTTTTGACAAATTTCGTCCTTTATAATATAGTGGTCCTGTTTTCAGATTCTTACAATTTCTCACAAGTTCACCATAATCTAAATTTCCTGCCATTTCTTATTTTCTCAGATTCCAATATCCAAAGACAAATACTGAGACTAAGCAATGAGGACCAGTTTTCCTTTTTAACCACACAGCAGTCACAGATGAAATGGTAGGGGAAAAAAAAAAAAAGAAAACATAATTCTCCCAACAACTGTAAACTAAAAGTCTTCTTCAGGGGGTGACAAAATATTTCTCAACATTAAAAATAGAATCTTTATCAGTCACTTAAGTGCAAAAGAAAACCTTAGTTAATGATAGACATTTGTGAGAGAACTTCTGATCTCTTCCTCTTAGAGTTGGGCAGTGATTATATAATGTTCTTTGGCTCCTTGGGGGTGACTGTATGGCAACCACCTTGTCTAACTGCCTGGGCTGGGAACAGAATCAGCCTTAATGTGTTTCTCTTCTGGGGGGCATTTCCTTTTTGCCTGGTTGGCTGAAAGGATCAGGCTAGGCTAGTGGTGGCCCAGAACTCCCTGAACTAGAATTTTTAATACTTTTAACTGTCACACACTGAGATATCCATAAGGTAGTCAAAATGTGCTCTTCAGGACCACCTGCTGTGGTGTCATCTGGAGTTCTGATTTTAAAATGCACATTCTGCTTTCTTATGCTGCAAGAAATCTAATCACTGTAGTCAGCTGTCTTATATAACATGCATTCCAGTACTTTTACAGTGCTTCCGTCTTTTGCGGTTTCTCTCTCTGCCGGGGGAGAACCCTTCAGAAACAATTTCTTTGCTTCAGTATGGTTTACAGCAGTAACTACTAATCCCGGCAGCTATTTCTATTGATTATATTGTCTTAACTAGCTTGCATTTTCCCCTCTGCATTTTCCTTTTAATTGTTTTCACCTTCCTGCTTATACCTGTGCTGGTAGGCACAAAGCTCTTAAGAGGAACAGAAATAGCAAAGAATCATTTTGTTTAACAAAGATGAGTTTTAAATGATAGACAAATTTTATGTTATAGTTATAGGTTGCAGTCTTTTTTTCTTTTTTCTTTGTTTGGAACCTTGGAAAATTGTTGTATATGTGCAAATATCAAATAAAGTGCTGAATCGGAAGTCTCAGGTTTTTCATTATGTAACTGCTTAATCTTGGACTTAAATTTTAGTTTTCTTGCCTGTAAGATGAGAGGGTAGAACCAGATTGTCTGTGAGGACTCTTCCAGTTTTAAAAATCTATGGAGATGCTAGGATTATGTAATTATATATTGGCAAGAGTTGTTTTAACTGTGTAAAACAACAACTACCTCCTCACCCTAACCAGACTGTCCCCTTTTTGCTTTTAATGTTTAACATGTTACATTCTTCCCTCATTATATAGCAGTGGGCCAAAGAAAAAGGAGATGAATGGAGATATTATGTAATTTCATAAAGCAGATTTTCTTTTTTGGTTATCTTACAATAGAACAGACAATTGTCAACAACTCTTCTCTTGCAATGCCTGCTTATGAAACACCTTTCTCAATATTAGTCTTCCAGAAAGCTGAAGTTTACTTCTTTAGGCATCCCCACAAACCATTTTGCTGATGCATAGTATTGCTTCCTTGTTTCTCTCTACCCTACGTTGTAGATGTTTGTCAATGAGAGAGAACTAAATGTTTGTGTAAGAGAAAATGGGGTGGGATGGGAGCATGAAAGAAAGTGGAAGACAACCCATCACAAAATGGCTGCTTGAACCCTAATAGTTTCATACCTTCTATTTGCACAATCAGGACTGAAGGGTTTAATTATAGGTTTTTGTTAGTGGTTTTTAGTTTTTGTGTGTTTGAGGGGTGGAAAGAATATAAAATGCATGACTGGACGTTTTCTGAACTGTTGATCTTTAGAAAAGGGATTGGAAACTTGGTTCTTTTTTAACTAAAGTGCATATCATTGCCTAGTTATATAATTTCATGTTTGCAAACATTGGCCAGTAAAACATTTATAGTTGTTACACTTTGGTCTTTGTGGAAGGTATGGATATCTGAAGAAAGGTTTAGTAGTGCTGGGAGATAAATGAATTACCTCTGCATCCCAAGTGTGTGCTCTGGCCTGCCTCCTGGACACACAATCCTAGGACACATCCCAAAGAAAACACTGCCGCTGTTGAGGATTGGAGACATTGCACATTGCGTAACTGGAGGGCAAGTTAGCAGCCAAAAGTTCCCACCAAGACTGTTGTCTTTCCAACTGGACTAGTTGCTGTATTATCCTTGCCCTAATCATAAACCCATGAGACCTTGTGGAATTGAACTCTGCCATGTAAGAAGTTCATGCGAATAGAAGTATTTTTTAACCAGAAATATCTCAAACACATTTATGATACAGGCCAATTTAAGGTGATTTAGAATTCAGCTTATTAAGTGTTTATTATGCATTGCTAAAGCTTCACTTCTGTAAATGTCCCTAGAAAAATAAACTATGCAGCAATTTGAGGGCATTTTTTTTTGGTTTCATCATACTAAATTCAAATATCTGGAGTATCTCTTCAAAAGCCGTATTTTCTTTTCAGAAGAAAATACTTTATGAATTAGTATTTTAACTAAAGCATATTGAACTACTTTGTATAACATTGTATAAGGAAAGATCCAGAAAAAAAAAATTGTCTCTTCAAATAAGACAAAATTGGTTTACTTTAAACTTTTTGGCAAATGTGCCACTTTTTATTCGAGTTTAGAGACTAAAGCAGGAGTTAGGGATTTCCTTACCTAAGAATTTCAGGCTATAATTGCTACCTGTTAAAATTAAGGATTTGGCAGTTCTGTGTCTGAATCTGTTGCTTGCCTAAATAATGTAGACCTTGGAATTACGATTTCAATAATTGTTATTTATAAAGATAGTTATTGCCAGGCTCTGTTAATTTTTTGTACAGAGCTTAACAATGAAAGTCTTCAACAAGGTGAACAATTAAAAGTTGACAATTAAAAATTATGTTACATGTATGACATCATTTTTAAAAATATATATGTAATTGTGATTATCTCTTTTATCAGTAATAGTGATTACTTAATAGGTTTAAAGGAATCTATAATATAGTGTCATTTTATAAGTGTTATCAACAATTGAACACCATTATTTAAATAATTGTAGATTTTAAGGCTTTTTTATTAGATAATAAAACAACTTTATGCAGTATTTCTATAATTGTACCATTTGGGGAAGAAATAAGGTAAAATTGAACATAGAATTTTTATTCCTAAACAGAAAAATTTGAATCTTGTGTTGCAAAAATGAGAAAATTACTTTTTTTATGATAGTGATATTCTCATTTTTCACTTAATGTTTTCTTTTAATGCTGCTAAGTTTCCAGCAGTAATTTTTATAATTTAGAGCTAGATAAATGACTGAAGAGAAATTAATGTTAAAATAAACTTCACAGTTTATAAATACTACCACTTTTAAATTACATATCCTGGGAATTTATTTGGGGAATTGACACTCAGAATGATACTAGATATTCAATGCTTTGAAATTTTTAAATGTTTGCATAAACCTTTTTTGGTTTAGTTTAGTTTGATACTTTGAGCAGCAAGAATTTTAGTGGATTTTTGTGTATTTGAATGTTTAACTTCTAATACCAGTCCTTTTGTTTGTTTTTGTTTTTTTCCCTTTTTGAGACAGAGGCTCTCGTTATATAGCTTAGGCTGGTCTTGAGCTCACTATGTAGCCAAAGCTGGCCTCAAGCTTGTGGCTGTTCCTCCTGCCTTAGCCTCCCAAGTGCTGGTATTACAGGCATGTGCCACCACACCCAGCTCCAAAATTATTTTTTAAAATTTGTTTTTGCGAATAAGTTCAGGACAGTTTAACTCTTATTTTCTCTACTTATATGTGATTATAATGTTACTATATTATAATGTGTAAAATTATATAAAAATCAAAAAGAGGGATTGCTTTGTCGATTAAATCACTGGGATTATTGTAGCATCTGACAGAAGATTCATCTTCACACTGGGAAAATGATTTTAAGGGACATTCTTTTTAGGTTTGTATCATCGTTTTTTTAGTCTTCATTTTATAGCTTTCTCCTTCAATTTATTTTTTCTTTGCTTTTATTTTACTACTCGGACATAGCATTTTCCAAGTCTATCAGTTTCAGTTAGCAAAACTGAAAAAAAGCCTTATACATCCAAGTAATGAAGCTGGGCTTTTTCCATATTATACAAGTTAGGATTTACTTTGTCTTCATTTAAGAATTGGGTCCAGTGTTGCACAGTCCAGATTTTGTTCATTTTGTTTTTGTTCTTGGTGCTGGGGGTTGGACCCAGAGCTTCCCATGTACTCAGCATGTACTCTCTACACTTCAGACCTGTAATCCTTCAGGTTTTAAAGGTGGAGTAGAAATTAAAATTTTGATTTGAACTTACATAATTCAGCCAAAGACACCAAAGGCCTGACTTAGTCTTTTTTAAAGTTGAAAGCAGGAATGACAAACTATAGCCCACATGATAAAATGTAGCCTAGTGTTTGTTTTCCTATATAGTCTGTGTGGTAGGAATGGTTTCTCCATTTTTAAATGGTTAGGGGAGGAAAATTAAAAGATGGTATTTTTCCTTTTTGCTTAGTAACCTCACGAATGAGGGAATACAGTTCAGGAAGCAGTACTGTATAGTATTTGAGAACTCAAGCAGTCATACTTCAAGATTTAAATCTTGCTTCTATTACTTACTGTGATACTTTGGGCAAGTTACCTCAGTTCTGTGTGCATCAGTTTTTCCATCAGCAAAATAGGGAATATAATAATCTATGAAGTTCTATTCCCTTCCACTCCCATCATTCCCGTTTATATTGCTTCTTGTGTTGCTATTGATACTTATCTCTGCCTCTCATGTCAGTTTGGCCATAATGTTGTTAATACTTTTTTCCAACAAAATATTGTAAGGATTTATTCCTGCAACACAAAAACCCTTAGAAGTTAATGTGTATTTCTCCATTGCATACTAGGTGTTAATAGAATTTTTTAAGTTTAATTTTGGATTTTACCAAAGTAATACTTAGTTTTGAAATGCAGTAGTCCTACCTTATTTCAGAAAAATGAACTTCTAAAAAGTTTTATCATACACAGTAAAATGCATATGTTCTATCTTTAGTGTACCGTTTTTAAATGTATACACCTGAACTAGCACCCTCATGAAAATAGAACATGGTGATCAGCTGAGAAAGTTACCTGATGTTCTTTTACAGTTTGTCCTCTATCCTTACAGGCAATCACTATTTTTAATTTCTAAGCCCATAAATTGCATAGAGACAGTTATGTTCACTCCCTAGCTGCTTCTGATCTTTTATTACCAGGGTGGTTAGTAGACCATAGTAGACTACACTCTGCCCTTGTGCAAAGTAGAAAAAGGTATCCTCTCTGGGACAGAGCGTTGACTGGATTCTAGCCCCACTGATCCCCTTGGCTGGCATCTTTGTGCTGGAAACAACCTGCCCAGCCAAATATGGTGATCTGAACACCACACTTCTCTAAATGAATGTTCTCAAAATTACTGGTCTCACAACTCTGAATAAAAACTTAAAAGTGATCAGAGTTGCAGAGAGCTTTTGCTTTAGGCCAGTCATATATATTGATATTTGCCATATTGTAAATTAAAACAATGTTTAAAATAATAGCCTATTACCAACATAAGTACCATTTTTTTATGAATAAAATTTTCCAAACAACTAAAACGATTTAGGAAGACTAATCATAGAATTGTTTTATATTTTGGTAGTGTTCTTTAATGAGTAGGTTAATAGAAGATAGTTGGATTCTTAGAAGCTTTTGAACTCATTCTGTTGTGGTATCACATATTTAGCTTCAGGAAAATGCCATAGTGAAAAATGAAAGTGAAATAGGGTAGTAAGTTCTACCGTGAAAATGGTTTGAACTTGTGGACCCCTGAAGGGGTATTCCTATACCACATTTCAAGAACTTCTCTAAATACTTACTTGTTACTATTGTTTAGTGGTGTTCTTTTTTATTTTTTGTGGTTTTGAAAGTTATCCACTGGTAGTATCAAAATAGAAATTGAATATTTAACCTTTGCTGTATAATTATATACTACACTCAGTTCTCTTGGTTTATTCCAATTTCTGTTTAAATTGATATTCAATGCTTTTATTAGGATTGAAGTAAATATTATTTACATCTGGATAATATACTTTTATTGTACTTCCTTTATTGTATAACATTGTTTTTTCTTTTTTGAGGGAGTCTCACTGTTTAGTCCAGGTTGGCCATGAACTCCCAATCCTCCCACCTCAGCTTCCCAAGTGCTGTAATTGGACTGTGCCACTATGCCTTACTTCTAAACACTTTTTTAATTTTTCCTAGGTTTGATCATTGTTTCTTAAGGCTAGAGAGAAGGTTGCTTAATTTTCTATATAGGTTTTACTAACTCAGCCTCAGATCCTCTGAGAGCAATATAGTTACCATCAGACACACTAGGTACCTTACAGAGTTTCCTGTTTTTCTAGGTAGTCATTCCTGCCTGTCTGCTGGAACTGTACTCTAGGCATGTTGCCATAACTGATACCCTGAGAGTCAGAATCATCCCGGAATTGCCTTTGCCTCTATCCCATATTGGAACTAAAGTTTTATAAATGAAGAAAAAGTGTTCGTGATACATTTATTTCAAACTTTGGATATCTGAGAATCTTTGTCCTTACACTTAATTGATCATTTATCTGGGTACAAAATTCTAGATAAACAGTAATTTTCTCAGTGTTTTGATATTGCACTTTCATTTTCTAGTGTGATGTCATTGTGATTCTTAGTTCTTTGTGCATCCCCACCACCACCAGAAACTTGAGAGTAAATCCTTGTGCTTTGGAATTTGTTCCTTATACTTTCAGCTTTCAAGCTACTTGTCTGCTGTCATTTGCATTCTCTGTGATTAGATGTTTATTCCTTCACTATCATTTTATTGAGGTTTTGGGAGGAAATTAAGATATAGTTAATTAGATATCAATTCTAGACCTTCCAACTCAACTATCTTGATAACTTTTGAAAGATTAATTAGAATAGTTCCTTTTACACTAAAAATGGACTTAATGATAATTAATAATAGAAACCATCTGAATTATTATTAGCTCTAATTTAAGATGAAACATGATGACCTAGAAAGATGGGTATCTGGTCTTTTCAAAGTACCAAAGCTCTCTTTTATAATTTTAGAGGCAATTCACTACTAACTTTGTGACTTTGCTTAATGTCTTTATTAGTCTATGTTTGTTTGATTTTCATAATTAATATCTGCCTTTTTTACTTATTTTGAAGTGATTTTATGTTACATGTTGGTATGCCTAAATATTTCCCTTTATTTTTGTTTCATGTATCTATGATTTTAAGACTTATTTTACTGTCCTTTGTAATTTAATAAGTCCTTTTTGTCAGTATATTAAAAGTAATATTACTGTTGCAATAGTAAATGTACATAGTGTTTGTCAGTAGGATGGCTCTGCTTAGATAAGCTTCTTACAATAACAGAATTCTGTAGAAACTCAAGCTATATGGGTCCTGTTTGGCTATGAGTGTTATACAAGTTTGGCACTGTGTCACTTCATTTATTACCAGAGTTAATTTGTGTATTTTGGTAGCTTGACCTAATATCTTCATATTTTTCTTTAGTTAAGTTGCACATGAACACATGATGTTTGGGCTTTCTGAATGCCAAATATTTGTGGTATGACACGAATAATTTTACTTCTCTTAGCCTTTTATGTTTACCTGTAGAAATGATGTATTGAATGAACTGACCATTCCTGGTACTTCCTAGTGTATCTTTTCTTTCTGAGAACTTAACTGAACACATACTCATAAGTACTTACATATACAGAAGTGTGATCAGACACTATTAGGTATTTAAAATTATGAAACAGCCCTACTTAAAAGAAGCACATAGTGTGTCTAGGAAAGGTCTAGAAGTTATGTAAACTGGTAAAATTAGTCACAACCTACTTAAATGTCTATATCTTCTTTCACAAGAAAATTATGTCCCTGAATTGTTAAAAAGGCAGAATGGTGCAGTAAGGAAGCAAAATCAGTTGTTCCACTGCATCTTTGTGGAACACACATTCACCACTGGGCAGTAGAGCCCATAGGGTCACAGTACTTTTCACATGTTCAGTGTCCAAAGGCAAATATCTCAGATCTCAAGAACTGCAATTGCTTTTTCTAGTATTTAGTTATTGTGTGTAACTACTTTGTATATAAATCCCAAAATTTATATAGAAAATATCTGTAACTTGCCACATTTAAATTATTATATAGGCTTTATTATGTAGGCTGAGGAATGTAGCTCAGTAGTGAGTGAATAAAGCCCTGGGTTTGATCTCTAGCACTACAGTAAATTGATACTTTCACAAACACATGGAATTTCTTACAAAGATTCTGAATTTCAAATGGAATTACCTGTATTTACTTAGGAATGTGTAATAACTACCTTGGTTATTTATTTATTTATTTATTTATTGGTACCAGGGATCGAACTCACTACCTCGTACCTGCCAGGCAGGCGCTTATGCCACTGAGTTAAATCTCCAGCGATAACTACCTTGTTGAGTGGCATTAAAATCTAACGTTTAGGTACAGAACAGGTTTGCTTTTTTACTGTAATTTTGACACTTAATTTTATTATAAATTATATGGGAGTAGAGCATTCCGATCATGCTTGACAGTCACTAGAACAAATAGTTTGCTCTCAGTATGATTCAGCCAGTAATAGAAAAGTCTTTACCCATTTAACTGTCCCTGCTAAAGGGATTTGACAGTTTGTGTTGGTCTAGTCTTTTTGCTGTCCGATGAGTTTTATCTCATTAATACCAATTTTTAAATGATAAAATTTTGCTGGTTGAAGTATTACCACTATTACAGTTTTTATTTAGTATAAACTGACTAAAATAATAAACACTATATAGACATGATGGTCATTTATCAGCTATATAGAAAAAAGGATAGATTTACTTTGCATTTTATACTCTGCTTTTTCCTTAATGATGCAGAAGTGATTAGGTTATGATCCAGCCCTATATGCATTTACAACTTGCTTGTTTTTTCTTTTAGTTTGACCTACTGTACTTTAACCTGGGCTTGTGCTAATTTTATATGGTATTAATAATTTGGTTCAGATTTCAAAGATTTCTGGTGAGTTAAATATCTTTAAAGTTTTATTTTTTCTATTGCTGTTTGTCATATTATACAATTTGTATGTTAAAGAGAAACTGTTGTAGACATTGTAATTTGAGATTGCCTTTTTGTAACCTTTGCCTCCTACAGATACAGAATGATTCAATAACTACTGATAATAATGTGTTGATGTATTCCTAATCACCAATACTAATTAACTTGGCTGAGCAATAGCCAATACTGATAAAAGGTCAGAAACCTTTGAGAAATGTAGCATCTACAATATAAAGTAGTCTTTCTGTTTTCTACCTTTGCAATGCCAGTCACTTGGAAAACTGTTTGTTTATGTGTCAGATGTAGTATTTCTCACTTAGACATGCTCACCATAGCTCAAACAATAGTTTTATTTGGAAAGGCAAATTAAGAAGCAAAATTCAGATACTGATTTAAGTGAGTAAGAGAAAATGCAGACAAATGTTTGGTGTCTTTATAGATTGGTAGCATCTCAGCCAGAGATTTTGTGTACTTATTCCAGGTGTGTTGGGTAATATATGCTATGAACAATGGACAGAGACTTAGATCATACCTATTTTGATGCTTCCATACTGACGAAAATGAATAGAACATATACCAGCTTCTGAGTCCCAGAACTCAAAATCTTTTATATGAAGTGGTTTAGATTATTTTATTATAAAATTAGATTCTCAGAAGAAGGAACATACCCAGTCAAAGCCAGAAATGAAGATTTGGGTTTAAAACCCAGGGACGTGGTAGAAAAGAATATGGCATATTTGGTTTTTGAGTAGGGGGAAATTATGAGAGAAAAGCTGAGAACACTAGAATATTGATGAGAAATCTTTTTTTAAAAATATGAGTCACAGATCTTAAAAACATGAACAGCTGATCATCTATTTTGGAAAACATTATACAGTCAAAGCAAAATGTGGGGCAGCTGGCCTGTGTACACCTGTATTTACCTGTGTTACTGCAATATGTATTAAAGTGTACATGTTTCTAAGTGACTAAATCTTTTGCAAGTGTAACAACTCATGATATGTTTTTTTGTTTGTTTGTTTTTTATATTTACATTTACACTTAAACTTCTTTTTGGCACTATAATTTTTAATATTTTGTAGTATTCTGGTTTCTAAAATGTTTCTGTCCCATTTGCTATAATAATGAAAAGCAGCACATCTGAGGGCTTTAAAAAATATCTCTTGAAAGCTTCATTCATCATGTAAAAAAAGTTAAAATGGAAGTGCCTAAGGATGTGATTTGTTGGTTTTGAGAACAGAATAAAAAATATATTTTAAAAACTTCACATTATATTTAAGTTTATAATTGAAGCACTTTTACTGAAACCTCTTAGGGAACTGATAAGGTAACCTAATTCTTATGTATTCGAAGTAACAGAACACAATTTATCCTTTTTGTTGGTTAAGACATAATTTGTTAAGTAATTTTTCTTTATTGTCTGATAAGATTTGAGCCAGAAATTAGTATGGTACAAGAGTGAGAATGCTTCTGAAAGCTGTGTCTGTTACTGCTATTGAAGGGTAGTCATAGGCCGTCCTGTGCTTCACTGTCTTCATTTGTAAACTGGGCTAAAGTCTTGATGTTTCATGAAGATTAATGAGATGATAATTATACAGCACTTAAGGGAGTTCTGTTCCCTTATAATTTACCAGCACAGTTTAAGGTGCTGTACCAGTTTTTGGGTTTTTTTTCTTTTTCTTTTTTTTGGTAGTAAAAGGGGGAAGGAATGTTTCTGTGACTTTTAAGTAGGTCACGTAATGTTATATATACCAGTGAAGATGCTCTTGATTACTAGTAATTTTTCTTTTTATTTTCTTTAATCATGAAATACTTTAACCTAGATTATTTTCAGTTTTTTCTTATTGGTAGTTGTATAGTGATTGTTATTGAACATACGTCTTTATGTATATGTACAAAAGTTTATCAAGAATTTTATCCCCAGATTTGAAGTTGCTGGGTATAAAATCCATATATTTTTATTAGTTTCTGCCAGATTGTTCTCCAGACTAATGGTACCACCTCCTGTCGACTGTGGGAAAGTTGTCAAATCTCCTTTGTTCAACCATTTCCTTAGCACTTAGTATTACTGTTAGATTTTGCGTGGTATGTCAGAACTCAGTTGATTGCTTCCCCGCCCTCCTGTTGAAATATAATTTACATGGATTAAAAGACCCATTTTTATGTGTATGGTTCGATTGAATTCATGTAATTGTACACATGTGTCCACTGCAAAGGTCAAGATAGGAAACTTTTCTATTAGAAGTGTTCCCTTGTATTTCCTTGTAGTGATGTTCTCCTTTCTTAGTCCTTGCCACTGATAGCCACTAATCTGTTTGTCACCATGGTTTTGCCTTTTCTAAAATTTTATAAGGGAATCTCTTGAACTTTTTTCACCTAGCATGATTTTGATTTGTTGATTTTGTGCTTTCTTATTGCTATTTCATAGTATAAATGTCACAATTTATCCACTTAATCAGTTGATGGATATTTGAGTTGTTTTAAATTTAGGGATATGAATAATGATTCCATGAATTTTCACTTACAAATATTTGACTTGGTTGATTATTGAAAATTTGATCTTTAGTCATCTTAATAAATTCTTATTAGCTTGAATAATTTGACTTTCTTAGATTTTCTAAATAGATCAGTGAACAAACAATGACCTTTTTTTTTTCTAGTCCTGTGCCTATTCTTGTTCCTAGTATTTGTTTAAAGGTTAGGATCTAGTATAGTATTGAGTGGAAACAAAGAATCAAATTTTAATGGACAGTCCTGTATCCTAACTTGAAAGGGTATAAATCTGAAATTTCACTATGAGATTTGCTTTTGGATTTTAATCATTTACTTCATTAATGTTAAGAATTTCACCTCTTCCTCCTTTACAGAGACATTAGAAATGGGAGTTGAATTATGTCAAACACAGTTCCTGTTATTTTGAGATTCTGGGACTTTTTTTCAACCAAAGGTTATTCTTCGAAGTATTAAAAATTTAATCATTAAAAAAACACTTCTCATTAAAAACTTACAAATCTAGAATGTACTTTAATCCCTTTTTCCAAGATTCAGATTGCAATATGGGACATCATTTATTTGGCATAGATAGTGTTAATTCTTGAGTATAAATAGCTGTTGAGTTGAGCTGTGCCTTAAATACATTTGAATTTCCTATAGGATCTAGCACAGTTTGTTGCATGTAATAGACCCTTAATAAATGTCAACGTATTCTAAGTAGGGCTGCTGTTTTTGCAAGTTTATTATGCATCATGAATTATTGTGTTGTACCCCTCACTGTGTTGCTGGCTACTGATGTAAATTTTGTGAATCATAAAAGGTAAATAGCTGAGCTTTTTTTTTTTAAATGTCTGCATTTTATTTGCTCATCAAATATTTGCATGCCATCTAAGTGCCAGACTTGCCAAGGAGTTATCAGTAATGCAAAATGAGTATGAATGGATACTCACAAGGACCTTGTAGCCTATTAGGAAGAGATAAATGTTACATGTGGATTATTCTAATACAAGGCAGAAAATAATCACTAGGAATTTGAAGGGGGAAAAGGGAGAGTAAGTAGACTTCGAGGACTTGATATCTCTGTGGCACATAGACTTTGTATCACAATTTGGCTGTTCAGGGATTCTTATTTCCTTATTTGTAAGCCATAGTTCACATTCTTGAGGTGCTGAATAACTTGTGGATAAGTGAAGTATTGTATTAGCTAAATTCTTTAAGAAATTGATTTTTTAAAATTGTAATCCTGAAGTGATTCTTTCAATGTGAGGGCTGAACTCCGCTGTGGCCTACAAATGAGCCTTTGTAGGATCCCCCAAATTACATCTCATCTTCATCTTTTGTATCTCTTCCCACTGTATTGAGTACTGCAGCCATCAAACATGTGGCACTTGGAAATGTCATATATTCTTGCTGTTTGTTCTTTGCATTACACATGATTTCCTTTAATTCTGTCTTCTGCATGGGTAAGACTATTTATCCTTTAGAATTCCATTAAGTGTTTCCTCTCCTGAGAAGTCTTCACTAAACATCTTTTATGTGCTGTCTGCACATTTTCACGTTAGAACCCGTATCATGTTAATTTTCTCTTTATATATTAGCTATTCTTAGACTGATGATCCAGCCAGTCATTTTCTTGGCAGTCTATATTCAATGCCTGGCACAACTTTCAGCATATAGCAGAAATTTATAATTTAGTCTCAAAAGTATCCTTTGTTGAGCAATTGAAAATGATATATTTAAGCCTGAAAACTTGTCATCAGTTTGACAGTTGAGGCTCCATCTTACTATTTTGTGGGTACTGTATCTGCCTATGATCTTTGACAATTCATTTATACACTATTAGGAGAGACATCCTGCCACATGGATGGGTGTGTGCACATATTTGGCTGTCTCAGCAGCTGATACCAGATATTGGAAATGACTATTTCCATCTGTCATTTCTACCCCGCCTCCACCCTGAAATCAATTACATGAGAAACAAATTATCTACTTCAGCATTCATTTCTTTCACACAAGAGCTCAAGCAAAATATGTGTATTTTAATGTTCAAGTTTCTTAATGCTACCTGACTTCATGAGATCACTGTAATTTTTATTTACACGAATGGAATGTCTTACATGGCTTGATAAATTCTTCAAGGCTTGTTCTCAGTATATACAACTTCCTTGCCATATAGTAGTTGCCTTAAGTGCACATACACAGTATATTGCTAAGTACCACAGCCAAGTGTAATGCTCTCACACCTTTTTATCTGATTCTTAGAATAGGCAGTATTTGTTGTTGTGTTAAATTCTGTGTTTAAAAATAGAACTTTAGGAGCATATTACTAACATTTATTGTTCTTAGTTTCTACAGCATCTAGGGTTAGGCTTTTTTCAGTAGTAGCAAAATGAAAATTTTCATTTTAGAATTGAAAACATACAACTGTAGCTTTTATTTCTAAGTGAATTCTTGTTTCAGCCAATCTGTTTTCTTTTGCCTGATGAACTCACCCTGGGTTATTTGTGTGTGTGTGTGTGTGTGTGTGTGTGTGTGTGCATCATTTGTACAATTTTTCTAACATCTTTATAGGATTAAGTCTGCTTTTTTTCCTGAAGCTACTCCATATTGGATTTCACTTTTTATTATTCAATTCATTTTTAATTAGTAAATCACTTTTTTCTACTGCTTCTATTTTAGAAAAGAACTTTATCAAACTGGAATTTAGGGTAGGGCAATGGGATTAAAGGATTATTTCTATATAAATTACTTTGTTCTTTTTTTTAAAACTTTAAAGAATTTCATTGTCGTATTAGTTTTTCTGTCTTTTTTAATTTTCCTTTTGATTTTTCTTGTAGCTTGTTAGAAATGGCCTTCATCTGGTGTAAACATAAAGTACTTCTAACAGGCTAGTGCATAATTTTATAGGTAACCTGATAGAGGCAAGACTTGGATCTTTAGTATATGAGTCTTGGTATCATAATACTATATGACAAAGTTGTATTGTAACTTTTTCTGAGTGTCAATGTTAGGAGATCACCAAAAGTTGTGCATGAAAATAGAAATTATGGGCTGGATCGTTGCTTCAGGTTAGCAGGTAAGGTGTTGAGAATTAGAAGTAGTCAAGATACTGCCTAGGGGCCAATGTCTCACAGCCAAAGAAGCATTTAGAGTAAGTCCTGGTCCCCTCACCTAATTGTTCTTGGTTGATTTTGACCAGGGCCTTACCTAACTCCTTTGGTCTCTTGTGTCTCCATTTATTAAAACAATAATGCTTTCTGATCCTGAGGCTTCTGCTTAAAGATGCATATTGATTATCTTTTTTTATATTGTAGGACCCAGATGATGTGGTGCCAGTTGGCCAAAGAAGAGCCTGGTGTTGGTGCATGTGCTTTGGACTAGCATTTATGCTTGCAGGAGTCATTCTAGGAGGAGCGTACCTGTACAAATATTTTGCACTTCAAGTAAGTGCTTTTTTTTTTTTTTAATTGGAGAATGTTTTATTTATTATTTATTTATTTATTTATTTATTTTGAGACAGTATCTCACTAAGTTGGTAAGGCTAGGCTCAAACTTGTTATTCTCCTTTCTCAGCCTCCAAGAGTGTTATGATTATAGGCCTACTACCGCTGCATATTTAGTCTTTGGCATTTTTTTTTTTTCCCCATCAGATGTATTAGAAAGTTTTCTCTAGTTCTAAGCTTGTGCTTTTTTATCTGTGGCCTTTAGACAGACGGGCCTGATTTAAAGCTGTGTTTAAAAATCCGATGACATGTTTGCCACACATATTAGATATTCAGTATCTGAAAGCAGAATAACAATATTTTGAGATGTTGCTGACAGAAATGTTGGGTGACTTTTGAAAATCAACTGACCTTCATTTTACTGCCATAATCTATGGCTGAATGGTATAGTATCGTGACTTGCCAGTTGAATAAACACGTTAGCCATGAATGTTGTCATGTTGATAAACTATCACTTGATAGCCAATTCCAACCACCCTCACAATACCCTTTTGCCCTTAGGCCCAGAGAACACTGGTACTACATTTTTCTGCCACTTGCTGGTCATTGGTTTCTCTAAAGAGTTGTGACTTCAGCAGTGATGTTGAAATAACTTAGGGTACAAGTTGCTTGTAATTAGAATGTTTAACAATACCTTCGAGTTTACACAGTTTTTTTTTTCAAGTTAATTACAGTCTGTGATATATTTCTCTTGGCGATAAATCAGTACATTTCCCTCCCCTTAAGGAATCTTGAGGAGAAATTTACTTAAAGTTTTTATGACCAGTTCACATGTTTTAAACTACAAAATTTGGAGAAACAGTTGACAACTAAGATGCATTTTAAAAAATTAAGTAACTAATTTTGAAATATTCTGCCAGAATATGTGTAAATTTTATGCTCATTTTCTATATTATTCAAGATAATAGCTTGTTGATAGACATTACTGAAACACTGGTTATATTCTTTTATATAATTTGTTACAAGAGATATATACAGTACAGAAAAAAAATATTTGCAGTTTCACTGTCCAGAGGTAAGATTTGATGCCAAAATGTTTATTATACAGTTCCCAGTCACTTACTATTTATATGTATACTTTTTCATGTATGTATTTTCTATTTAACTGTGATAAAGTTTAAGAAAAAAAACAGTATTACCTGTATGCATATGAAAATTTCAGAAAAATTACCGTTTTCCTCTTTTGACTAACAAAGGGAAAAAAAATTGAGGAATTGGGCTCAGGACTTCATGCATGTGATGATGCAAGGTGTGCATTCCACCACTGACCTATATCCCCAGCCCTTTTCCAGATAGGGGTGGGGATCATTTAGTAAGTAAAACTTCACATAAAGTTTTGAAAGTCTGTTCTTTCTGAACGATAGCACTTCTTCCTGAATATATACTTTTATGAAAAACAATGCCTACAGGTAAAGTAGATCTGTGTGTTTGTTCAGATGTACTTGTCACCAGGTAGATAATTACCTTTATATTCTGTTTCACCTACTACAAAAAGAAAAGGAAAAGGGAAGATCAGAACCAGTCGCTTTTCTTCTTTTTCTGGAGTCTTTTTTTTTTTTTAGAATACTTCAAAACCTGATCTTCAAAACTCTGTAATTAAACTGTCTGACTTGTCATCTAAAAGTAAGAGTTTGCAAGCAAAATGCTATTTAGATAGAGGTGGCAACTTAAGTAATGCTTACACTTAAAAACCTGTCTCACACCGAATTGCTGAAATGAGTGTTTAAATTCTCTATAGCCAGATGACGTGTACTACTGTGGAATAAAGTACATCAAAGATGATGTCATCTTAAATGAGCCTTCTGCTGATGTCCCAGCTGCTCGCTACCAGACAATTGAAGAAAATATTAAGATCTTTAAAGAAGATGAAGTTGAATTTATCAGTGTGCCTGTCCCAGAATTCGCAGATAGTGATCCTGCCAACATTGTTCATGATTTTAACAAGGTGGGCCAATTGTCCAAAAATGTAAAAAGTATAATCACAGGCACAAAATACAGGTTCTTTAATTTATATTTTTTTGTAGTTTAAACAGTACTTGCTAAATTATTCTATGTAGGGCTTAGTTTTTACTTAAAAAATGAACTTGGGTTTCTCTGCATTACAAAATAGTACTTGGTAGCTCTGCTTTATCTGAAACAGACCTCTTTTTCACATCTTGCTTTTTTTTTTTTTAATCTCTTGGCCTTGCCTGTTCTAAAAGCCTGCTTCATGACTTTTTCTTCCTTTAATAACAAGTTCTTATTATTTCTTACTTCCACATGTTCTTAGATAGGATATCATGTATGTTCCCATTTTTTTGTATTAGTTTCAGAAATGAATGATTTGTTAACTTGCATTTTCTCCCAGCTTTTCAAATTTTACCCAGCCTAGAGGAGTTGAAGTAAACCAAATCTTCTACCTGGCTCAGACCTTTTGCCATATCTACTTCATCTCTTTTTCTCTCATTTACCGCTTTACCCCTAAACATTTGTTATTAGGAATGAGGATGTTGTTCCACTTAACTACATGATTGTCACACCTGAGAAAATTAACACAATAATGTAGTAGTGTTTAATATCTAGTTTATACTTAAATTTATCCAGTATTTTTTCTCAAGAATTATTTCTTTAAACCAGGATTCAGAGGTTCAAAAATTTTACTTACCTTTCATTTTTATGTCTTTATATAGGCTTACTGTTTTGAACTTTTCACTGAATTTATTTTTGGAAACACTTTATGCCTTTTAAATAAATCTGATATATGTGTTTGTAAACCAGTTATAAAAATTTCTTCAAAGTAGTAAGTTTTACCATAACCAAATAATAGTAAATAATAATAGTTCACTTACTGAGCTCTTACAAACGTATTTACATGTTTTGGTTTAGCTCAGTTCTTAAAACCATCCTATGAGACATCTTTCTCAGCTGGTATGTTCATCTAAACTACAGAAGACAAAAATTATTTGAGTCTTTTACTTGTTTTTTAAGGATGGCACTTGTATTTGCAGATTTTCAAGTGAGAAAACAGTGTTTACATTAGCAATTTGTAGATGCTTTGTGCAGGGGTACTTGGGATTATAAGTGAGGAAACTAATCCATCAGATAGGTATTTGCAGTTAATTAATTAATTAATTTTTTGAGACAGGGCTTCACTATGCAGTTTAGGCTGGTCTTGAACTCACTTTTTGTAGCCCCGGCTGGCCTCGAACTTGTGATCCTCCTGCCTCAGCCTCCTTAGTGCTGGGATTAGAGGCATGTGCCACCATACCTGGCACTGCAATTAATTTTAATAAGTAGTGTTATTACTTACAAAAACAAATTCCTGATAAGCATTGCATTTACTAGCAATTATTTATCCTCCCTCATTCCTATTCCACCAGAATCTTGATTTGTTGAAATGCAAGTGATTTATGATTCTAAAGCCAGCCTGTTTTAATGGTACCAGTTATTTAAAAATTCAGTTGCTGCCCATCTTAAAGATACTAATCTAACTGAAATATATCTTTTTTCTTCCCAGAAACTCACCGCCTATTTAGATCTTAACCTGGATAAGTGCTACGTGATCCCTCTGAATACTTCCATTGTTATGCCTCCAAGGAACCTGTTGGAGTTACTCATTAACATTAAGGTATAAAAATGATTACTGTTTTTGATTAATGGTACTGTTAGTGTCTGAGAATTCCCTGTTGAGAAATTAGCTCTTTGGAACCCATCTTAACAGACTATAACCAAGGATTTTACAGAAAAAAAACAAAGACTTGCAATTTGTAAAATTTTTTTTATTTGAAATTAAAATATTTGTTACATTATGTTTAAGTTTTCCTAAAGGACCATGTAGTAAATATTAACCAGCTGCTTAAGTTTAATGCCACAGACAAAATGTAAATAAATGAGCATAATGATATTCCAACAATACAGTGGTATGTACCTAGGCCAGAAGACTACTTGAATTTAGGAGCTAAAAGCCAGTCTGGGAAAGATAGACCCTAAAGTTTTTGTTTTTGTTTTTTTAAATAAAGTTATATAGAAATAGATGGTAGGGTAATCTCTGTTCACTAATGTAATATCTAAGAATTTTATGTGTTTTTCTAGTTTGCTCAATGTATATTTTGAGATACTCAAATTTATTTTCTAAATGTAGGCCGGAACCTATTTGCCTCAGTCATACCTGATTCATGAACACATGGTTATTACTGATCGAATTGAAAATATTGATCACCTGGGTTTCTTTATTTATCGACTGTGTCATGACAAGGAAACTTACAAATTGCAACGCAAAGAAACTATTAAAGGTAATACATTTTAATGTTAAAATGCTGGCAGAAACGTTGATTGTGCCATTTTGTTGTGTTAAATAATTTAGACAAAGCTTAGTAATTGTACATATATCTATACTTGCTGTGAGGTTTCATCAAATCATTTTAATTCTAAATTTATTCTTTTCTGATAGTGAGAAAGGCCAGGGTGAAATGTCATTGCTGTAAGATGCTAGTACCACACCGTTGCATATAGCTACCCAGTCTGATTTTCCATCCCCACTATAGCTCAGGGGTACTGAGTGGGGTCTTACTATCCAGGTCTCTTGACCAGCTCTTCACTTGTATTCTGAGATCTGAATTCTAAGCAGGCTGTTTGCCTTTTGAATCACATTGAGGATAAACAGGTTAGTAAGAAAGGAATTATGAACATTAATTCAACTAGTTTGTAGCTTTATAAAGTTACTTAACCTTTGTTTTTGCACCTAAAAAATAAGGATAACAATATGTCCCGTTTTGTTTCCACTGTGAAAATAAAATGGAAGTACATTTGGCAAAACTTCAGAAAGTAAGAAGTGCCATTAGAAAGACATTGTACTGTGATTTCTGTGTGATCATGTCATCTAGTAAAAGTGCTTTCCTGGTGCTCTCCTCCCCATCCCCAGCTTTTTAATAGTCGCACTTTTAATAATAAATGTTCTTTCACTTTGAGCTGATGAAGCATCTGAAACCTACAGCTTTCTTCCTTAGACTTAAAAATTTTTAGTTCATAATTTTAGTCAAACTGATACCTACAATGAAATTTGCCCTTATTTATAAAAGTTTTGAATTTCCACAAATTCACACATGGTCATACAAACACCACCATAATCAAGAAGCAGAACTTTTCCATTACCTTCAAGTTCATACATTTGTAAGCTGCCTGTAAAGCATTATTATTGTTGCTATGATCTGAAAATACATAGTTCAGAAAAAGAAAAAATATTTTCTCCAGTGTAAACAGATTAAAACACAATAAATTTAATGTGAGATACTTCCGTATATCAGAAAAATAAGTAAGGATTGATGTGAATATTTGTTGCAAAAGTACCAAAAATTTAAAGACCTTTTTCCTGCCAAACAGGTATTCAGAAACGTGAAGCCAGTGATTGTGTCACAATTCGGCATTTTGAAAATAAATTTGCTGTGGAAACTGTAATTTGCTCTTGAACAGTCAAGAAAAACATGGAGGAAAAATTTAATGCCACAAGCGCATAACCCCATCCTTTGTATTTTGTGCAGTGATTATTTTTAAAAATCTTTCATGTAAGTAGCAAACAGGGCCTCACTATCTTTTCATCTCATTAATTCAATTAAAACCATTATCTTTAAAAAATGTTTCCTTCTTTCTAAGTGTGGTGTCTTTTATATTGGAATTTGTAAGTGTATGAAGTTATAGATAAAAGTCCACTTCACCATAGATCTTAAGTATTAGGAAAAATTAAAATTTCTTTAAATCATTTATCTGGGTTTGTATGTTTTAATTGTGCATTTTCAAGAGGAGGGGTTATATAAAGAATAATCATATATATGCGTATATTAAAATGGACCACAGTGACTTATTTGTAGTTAGTTGCCCTGCTACCTAGTTTATTAGAGCATTTAAGCACACATCTTTTCCTTTAATTAAAATGTGCAGTATTTTCATTATTGCTTTTAACTATTTAGAGTATAATTTCCACTTTGATGTTTCAATAACCCAGGCATCTGCTGTAATGATATTTTAGAACATGTTGGGAATTTAAGAAATTGTGTAACTAATTTGTATAACCTATTATCTGTGCAATGGAATATAAATATCACCAAGTTGTTTGACTAGACTGTGTGTTGTTTTTACCATATAATAAAGCCAAAGAATAATTTGGTTTTCATATCTTAAGATAATTTACATAAACTTATTTGTTTTTTCAATCCAGTTCTCTATATTTAGTGGGTAATAAAAATAAGTTATTAATACCTAAACCATATTCTTTGTGGCTACTACTAGATAACATGGAATGATGCTATTTAAGATAAAATGCTGTAGCTTTATTTTTGCTTAGTTTTATTTTGTTTTTGGTTAATAGGCTATTAATAAGCCTAAAGTTTTCAAGGAACATAAAATACTTTTTTTCTGAGAATATATCTCTCACAAATGGAGTATTTCGAGTCAAAGTAGTGATTTGTTTTGTTTTGTTCAGTTCTTTTCTGTTTTGGTTTTTTTTGTTTTGGTTTGGTTTGGATTGGTTTGGTTTGGTTTGTTTGAGACAGGTCTTACTGTGTAGCCCAGGCTGGTCTCAGACTCACAATGATCCTCTTGCCTCAGTCTCCCGAGTTGTAGGATTACAGGCATGCACCACCATGCCCCTCTAACATAGTGATTTTTGTTTGCTTTTGAGATGGGGATTCTCTGTGTTACACAATGGCCTCAAGTGATCCTCTTCACCTCACCTGACCAGCTGGGACTACAGGCATACACCATTATGCCTGGCAAGTTGTGGTAGTGATTTTTATGTTCCTAAGGTTGTTTCCTATCTGAAGTAATTCATAATCCACCGCTATTCAAAATACCTGAGAGTAATTTCACTGTGAATTGCTGAGACAAAAAATTACAATTCTAACTTTAAATTAAAGGTCAGCATTTTTAAAGTTTCAAAAACCCATAAAGGATCTGGTCTGGAAACCAATTCTGGGCCAAAAGGATGTCATTTAACTCTTTGCTGTGTGTTTCATTTCAATAATATTGTCAGAGCTTTAGGCAAGCTAGGTGGATGTTAAGGGGTAAAAATTTTTATGACTTTTTTCAGGGGCCTACAAGCATTTAGGAGTACTGTACTCATTCAGCAGTACTTAGTGAGCATCCTTTATATGTCCATTACTTAATATTAAGTATTGAAGATATATCATCTGCAGAGGAGAAACAACTGCCTTTGGGGAGATTTACAATCTGATAAGAGACTGGTGAATCATCAACCAATGCATTGTGATTAGTACTGTGAGAGAGAACAGGACCAAACCAGTCCAAGCATTTTAGAAACATTTAGACGAGTCAGTGAGATTCTAAAATGTAAAGGGGCCAGATAATGGAAGATCTTGTATACTTTCCTTTTTTCTCTCTCTTTCAGTGCTGGGCCTTGGATCCGGGGCCTTATACATGTTGGGCATGTGCTCTACCACTGAGCCAGGTCGTTAGCCTCTTTAATATACCATCTTCATTCAGTAGTCTATGGGCTACTATTGAAGGTTTGTACTTTGGAATAAGATGTTTCTGTGTTCCCGCTGATTAGAATGCCACATTAATGGCATTAACGGTGCTAACAACCCCAGCTGCTCACTGGCTTCTCACTATAGAAGTTTTCCTTTTTTTCATCAAAGTCTAGTTTCAGGCAGGCTCCAAGTCCCCAAGATCATATTCATGCTTTACTATAACAATTGTTTCATTAGAATTTTGTGAGATTTTTGTTTTGTATCATTTTAGTAAAATACTTAATAATTCTTCAGAACATTTACAGTCATTGATTTGGCCAAATTGGTCTGAGATGGTGCCCAGAACTTTATTTTCATTACCATAATAATTTCCCCTGCTTGGAGTAAGTTGAAAAGAGAATGCCCCTCTCACCTAAGCTTGGTCACTCAGCTATCTCCCAGAATCCTGGAAGTCTTGAGATGTACGCTATTCCCTGTGAACTCATATGCTGTGCTGCAGTCTGCATCCTTTGTATGGTTTGGAAAAACCATACCTTAAAGAGAAAATGAAACATACAAAGGAATCTGGTTTCTTAGTGTTCTAGGGAGATTGAGCTGTCTTTCCCTGACCTTCAATTTTGACTGCATTGGGGCTGCTACAACGAAGTATAGACTGAATGGCTTATACATAGAAGTTTGTTTCTAATGGTTCTAAACACTGGAAGGACCAAGATCAGGGTGCCTGGAGATTCAGTGTCTGATGAGGACCTGCTTCACAGATGGACAACTGTCTTTTCTTTTGTGACTCCCTCCCACCCCCATGGTGGGTCTCTCTCTGGGGGCTCCTTCATTGAGACACACACACACACACACACACACACACACTGAATTAGACAAGAACCAAACCATATATCTCCATAAGATCAACATTGAGCCTGTCGATTGAATTTGATTCAGTTGAGTTCTCAGTTTGTGACCAGAACCAGGGAAGGAATTAAGTTCATGAACTGAGGGACCACAGTATATCAATAGAAGATACAATTAATGTGGGATACATATATATAGGATATAATATAGCCCATACTTATTAATATGGGATATATAGTCTGTAACCCATATATATTAATATGGGATATTTATGAGATAATGTATGTTATATCTCAAATATAATGAGATAGTATTTTTCAGTAAAAGAGGCCCTGGAGAGATCTTTATGTATATAAATATATATATATTCATATTTTACAAAAACTGAGTTTCATGTGGTATTTTCATGCCTGCATATACTATACTTTGGTCATGTGCATTCTCCTTATTGATCCCCCCACCCAGCCTCTTGGGACCTTTTATAATGGCACTAATTCCACCCTTATGACTTCCCAAAAGCTCTTTTAATGCCATCATGTTAGGATTTCAATGTAGTCCTGCTGCTTTGGAGCATGTTCTGTTGGTGCTGCTGGTTGAATAAAGTACATGGAAGTCAGAAAATACAAATCTTGGGAAATTGATACGAATCTGTGACAACAGGAATGAGAATCTCTGGCTAACGGGGTGATTAATAACAAAATAATGGGTGTGAAAGTGCTTTATGCAGCTCTCTACAATTGTTGACAGTATTTTTTTGAACTCATTATGTTAGCAAATAAACGATACATATTTTTTTCTTTTCTTTTTTGAGGCAGGGTCTTGCTATGCAGGTCAGACTGGTCTCGAGCTCACTTTGTACCCAGGTCTTCATCTTGCAACAATCCTCCTGCCTCAGCATCCCCAGTGCTGGGATTACAGGCATGTGCCACCACACCAAGCTTAATGACCTTACATTTTAATGCATGTTTTCAATTTTGATTTTTCCAGAACTTTTTTTATTTTTTAATTTTATATTAACCACTCTTAGTAAGTGGAATGCAAAGAAAAATATACAATGATCTGAGTGGTTATTGCAACAAAAATGGGACTATAGAACCTAATGATACAAAGACTATTAATAATGCAAATGGACTTAGAAGGAAAAGTCCAGATAACATTTTTGAATGTGGTTGTGAGTTAATGCTGGCTGGACCTGTAAAACTAAGCACACTTTTAGTAGTTTACTAGATGGTCCCTCTTTTATCTAATAAAGACTTGGTTACTCAGAATGATCCTAATCTGTTTAGGACACCAATCCTTGCACATTTAATTCTTTGAGACTGTTTCCTATATAAGAACGTGTATCTATGTAGAAAAAGGAATACTTTTAAGCCCCATAGAACTACCCGATTTTTGAAGATCTTGTCGAGTCATTGCCAGCTCTTCTGGTCTTTGTGGTTAATACAGTACTTGTTTAAGGAAGAAGCATGATTTAGTTTCAGTTCTTTGATCATTGATCATTTAGCCTTTTATCTTATTAAAAAAAATAAGAACAGTTGACAGCTTTTTAAAATATTTACTGAATTTTGGAGCAGTAAACTATTTCCAGTACTATTTATGTATCCATTTGTGAGGTGTAGATCCCATTTGCAGATTAATTCTAAGAAGCAGAAGGGCTGGAAGTAGGCTCTTCAGAGCTCAAAATTCAGTCCTAGTTGGTATAAAACAAAGACAATCCCTAGTTCTCTTCATTTACATTTATAAATGTATTTGATGGAATTTCCATATTTGCCCTTTGTTTTGTGGTACTGGAAATTGAACCTGGGGCACTCACTGAGCTACTTTACCTTTTTCATTTTGGGACAGGGTCTTGTTAAGTTGCCCTGGCTGTCCTCAAACTAGTGACCCTTCTGCTTCAGCCTCTTAAATAGCTGAAATTATAGGCATGCACTGCTGCACGTGGCTCCTGTATTTGTTTTTTAAACTTGTATTTACATTTTCATTGTAAAAATAATCAAATTTAAAAATGTTAAAGGTAAAATGTGAATGTTTCCCTTTCTGCCATTCCCTGAGGGAGACTGCTGTCAGTAGTTGGTTTGTTTCTTTTGAGACAGTGCTTTGCTACGTAGTCCAGACTAGCCTTCAACTCACTATGTAGCTAGCGCTGGCCTCAAACTTGGTGGCGATCTTTCTGTCTCAACCTCCCAAGTAGTGGAATTATAGGCCTGTACCACCATCCCCCAGCCTGTTGTCAGCACTCCTAATATATAATACAATTCTTAGATGATCTTATTCTTGACCTAGAAACTAAGATGCAAATGAGTTCTAGTCAGATGACATTTTATCATCGAAACTGGGAGTATCCTTAAGAAAGCCAAGCCAGAAACTCCACTATCTGGAGGATAGTCACCAAATCATCCAATTCGAAATAATTTCCTGGGTTTTGTAGTCAGGGTTTAACCTACCACCACACCTATCCCTGCACACCTATAATCTGTTTTCACTGTAACAACCATAAGAATCTTTTTCAAAACTTTTCATGAATTTTATTTTTTCATTAGTATACTTCCTGTGATACATATTCATTAGTAATGAGAATTGAATTCCAGGGTCTTCGCACTGAGCTACATCCCCAGCTCCCTACCCGTATTTTACTTATTTTGAGAAAATGTGTCCATCACTTAAGTTGCCCAGGCTGGGTTCAAATTTATGATACTCCTCCCCCAGCCTCCTCCTACAGGCTTGTGCCACCATGCTCAGCAGACCAACCATACCTTGGTGAAACTCCCCTTTGTTCTTTGCATCCTACCAATACTGGCTGCCTTACCATTTCTTAGTAAATGTAATTGTCAGTCCCTTGAAAATTATCCCTTTGCATTCCCACCGTGCCCTTCAGCTAGCTTCCGCTCAGTCTGCAGGATTTAGTTCAGAGGTCCATTCCTTGGGAATCCTTTTGTGAGCCAGTAAGAAAAGTTATCCTGTCTCTCTACCTCATTGCATTATGTATTTCTTTGTGGCATAAACTTTTTGTCATTCTTGCTTATTTGGTGAAATACTTTCTACACTAGCCTCCAGTTAGTGGTTTGTTTTGCATTGCTGGGGTTCAAACCTAGGGCCTTTTGAGCTAAGTACATTGTCTACCAGTGCCCCCAAACGTCAGTATCTTAGTAGGATCCCTGGCATGTCATTGGTGCTCTTAATTATTTATTGAATGAAGTATTCCTTCTTGTATAGCATTCTAACTTTTTCCACAGTTATCTTTATTTTGACTGATAAAACATTTCACAAAAAGTTGTCTATGTCTTTCAAATTCTATGTTGGCCTCAAGTCTATAATATGACTTGTGCTGCCTTAAATATACATCAGATCACATCTGAAATTCTATGACGATGTTTTGCTGCATTTAGGAAAAAAAAATCCATTACCTTATTAAGCCTGAAAATTCTGTTCCTACTCTTGTTTTCTCTCCATTTGTTTGTATCCTAACCTCTTTGTGCTTCTACTTCATATAAGCTGACAGTCCTGCCTGACAGTTTTTTTCCCCCTTCACCCATTCCTTTCCCTCCACAAATAAAAGATGTGGTTAACTCCTTGTCTTTCAGATCTCAGATTAAGTTTCCTCAGACAGGCCACTACAGCTGTCCTGTGACTTACATGTTACTTTAACTATCTATGCAGCCCTCCACTCGACCATCAGCAAAGCTTACCACTGAATCTTCAGTATTTGGCATATAATCTTAAGCTTGAATAAAGTTAACATCTTGGTCAACTACAACTAGAAAAAAGGAGTATGTTAACTTCACTAAAACCAGTCATTTTTTGGCAGACAATCTTCAGCATTCAAATGGGCAATTCAGTTAATGTTTGTTGAATAAATGAATCAACTTTTAGTTGGTCAACTCATTCAGCTGGTAAGAGTTTTACTTGGAGGTTATTTCAATCTTACAGGTTTGTACAAGCATAGCCTCATTCTAAAATGTTCTGTGGGGGCCTTATTAAAATTTTTATATGATAGAAATAAATGCCATAGCTACAGATGTTTCAAACCAAGTTTATATTTTGCATGCTGTATCATGTGTAGTATTTTGGGTCAGATGCTTTTCCATATTCAAAAGAATGCATCCTTTCAAGGCTCAATGATTATCAAAAAGCATTAGTACTAAATTTTAAAATGTATGAGGTTTTTTTTTTTTTCTTACAGGACCAGAAGAAGCCATTTGTATTAAATAAATTGGGCCTGGATCTTAAATGTCTTAAAAGTAGGGAGTTCTGCACAACAAACTACTGCCCGGCATAATTTGTCAATCAGGAGATTTCAGAGTGGAGTTTTCAGGATCCCAGGGAAAAAGGTCCATTAAGCACCTGGATTAAGTAGAGGCAGGAATGATTTTTCAGTTTGAGTATGAATATGACAAGCTTTTAGAACATTTCTTAACAGCTTTAATTTGTCAGGTAGGAGTAGCTAAAACTCACACACCTGGTTTTAATCAACTCCAGAGAAAATTACACTTTAACCCTCAATTATCTGATATCCAACCTTGATCACAAACTCTGCCAAGACATCCAGGAAGGCAAGCAAACTGGTGAAATCTGAGAGCCCTGTTCCTCTAAGATGATTTTCTAGACATTCTCCTGCAGCTAACTGATGCTCTAGAACACTGTGGAACCTTGAATACCTTCCTTCAGCTTCCCATGGAAAAGACTTCACAGAATGATTTAATGTTTATTTTCCTGTATTTTCTTAAGAATGGATAAAAGTTGCCCCCAAATATTCCTTCAACTTTTACAAAAGTAATAATGAAAACATTGTGTAATATTAGTAACTTTTTTATTATTAAATTTAGTGTTAGAAAAACTTTCTTTTCTAATACATGCTTATAGTAGGTAATGGAACTACATTATTTATTTGTTTTCCTTTTGCTTCGGTAGCTGGGAAACTCAAAACTGAACTTTGCTGAATTAGATTAATTATTCATAGTCTACGTTTTGCAGGATATAGTCTTTTTAGGTTTTTAGTGGGGTTTGAAGTACTTCAGTTGGCTCACATTTTCTTGTGTATTTTAGGTATAATTTACATGCAATAAAATATCTACAATTCAGATCAATGAATTTTGACAGTTTTATGCATCCATCTTAACAATCATTAGGACTTTTATTATGCTAAAAATTTCTTTTGTTGCCCTTTCCAGTTAATACTCCATCTGCTGTAACTGCTTTCTGATTTCTATGATCATAGATTAATTTTTGGCTGTTCTTGAATTTCATTTGAATGGAATCATACAGTGTGTAATCTTTTTTTTTCCTGGCTTTTTTCCCATTCAGAATATTTTGACCTTCATCCATGTTGTTGCATGAGTCCATAGTAGTTTCTTTTCAGTTGCTGAGTAGTAGTCTTTTTGTGCATATACCACAATTTCTTTATCATTTCTCCTGTGTATGGATATTTTGGTTGTTTCCAGTTTGGAGCTGTTATGAAGAAAGTTGCTGTGAACACTCATATAAATCTTTGTGGAAGATCATGTCTTAAAATGTATCTAGTATCTTTAAGCCTCATATCTTTCAGAGAGATTAGTAAAATATAAATGATAAATATGTGACAATATAGCAGTTAAATATTAGATTTATAATCACAACCACTAAGAACAACTTACAAGTTTGTTTCCAATTATTTTAGAATTAAAGCCCTTATACCAAGTATATTATGTATGCTTTCAAGTAAACTCATGAATTTGCTTACCGTTTCATTTAAATTCCCTGTAGATATGTCCAGCCTGTGGACCATGGGTTGGACACACTTGGCTTGCCTGGGCCATATATATAATACAGTTCATGTATATAAGTAACAAAACTTTATTTTTTAATACTTATTGTAACAGGTATGTCCAACCCATGGGCCAATGATTGATCATGTCTGCAAGGTATGGGTTGCTATCTTTTCCAGTCTGCATTTTGCCTGTCCAGTGCACATTATCAGATTTAACATTATTCAGAGCCAAAGTTGGTTTTCTTCCCCACATCTAGCTTTCCCATAGTTTCCTCATCTGAACTGATCCCTCCCCCCACCCTCCATTGGTGAGTCTAAAATAAAATTATTTTTACAGTCATCCTTGGTTCCAGGAGTCTTCATAAGAAAACAAGGGAGAGAAAGCTTGTCCCACTTCTTTTCTGAGCCTGTTTGTTCTCTCATTTTGCACAAGCCATTTTATGACTCCTCCGAGTGTGTTGGGAGTGGGAATTGAACTCAGGACCTCATGCATGCTAAACATGTGCTATACCACTGATATTGGTCTTTTTCATAAAGCACTCATCTAATCCATTAGCAAATTTGGTGCGCTCTGTCTTCAAAATACAGATCACCTACAATTCAGTCACTTCCTGCTCTCTACTGCTAAAATACCAGTCCAAGCCACGATAGTCTCCAAAGAATAGAGTGTTCCTTCCTAAATCTGAACCACACCATTCAGAATAAAAGCCAAAGTTCTTACAGTGGCTGATGCAACCATAAGGAATTAGCCTCCCAGAACCTCACCTTACATCATCTACCACTTTTCTCCCTTTTTTATGCCTCTGCAGACATGTGGGTGTCTCACTTTCCTTTGAATATACCAAGACCAATCCTGTCCCATAGCCTTTGCACTTGCTGTTTGTAGGCCAGGAATTCCACACCTTCCTTCCCCCACATATATCCCAAGGCTCACTGCAGTGTTGCATTCAGACCTCTGCATATTTCATTAGTTAGGTCTGTCTGGTCATCTTTTCTAAAGTAAGCCCCACCTCCATGCCAGCACTGACTTCTTATTTTGTCCCACCCTGGCCAGCCCATGAAGATTACTTCAAGTTCAAGGATGGTAAAAATTATACCTAGGACTTAGGTTTGGATTCCTAAAACAGGGCTGGGATGATAGCTCAGTGGTGTAGCCAGTGTTTAGTATGTATGTGATCCAGAGTTCAATCCCCATTCCTAACACATACACCCAAGATGTAAAATGATTCGTGTAAAATGAGAGAATAAACAACCTGAGACAGTAACTGGGACAGCGCTCTCTCTCTCTCCCTCTCTCCCTATCCCTCCCTCCCTCCCTCTCTCTCTTTCTCTCCCTCTCTCTCTCTCTCTCTCTCTCTCTTTGTTTTCTCATGAAGACTCCAGGAATTAGGTGGTCTCCACAGCCCAGATTGAGTGAGGTGTCTTCAGAGCAGAGGAGCATCTACCTGTAGGTGCTACTTCTTTCCCCACTCCTCCCTGACACAGCCATCCACAACCAGAAACAGTACCTACCTTACCATCTTGCTGCACAGTAAATCAGAATAAGGCTTATGCCCAGGCGTCCTTGTGAATATGACTGTGCTCCTTATCATACCTATGCACTAAGACTTCTTCATTCTGTGCCCTAAGGGACCTTTCTAGCCATGATCTATCACACTGTCTTATTTTTCTCCATAGTATATACATCTTTTTATCTTTGTTCTCTGTCTTTCCCAGTAAAATGTAAATTTCTAAGGACAGACTGCTCTTTTTGTTCAGTAGCCCCACCTCCAAGAATGGCATCTAACACCTACTAAATACTCAGTAAATATTTGCTGAATTGATTTTGTACAATGTCTTTAATAAGATTCTGTGTAGTCTTCTTTTCCAAAGTTAGCCTCATTGTGTAGACTGCAGTGGCTGCTGATGTGAAACAAAACCAAACCTTCCTTTTTGTTTTTTCTTTCCCTTTTAGCTTCAGAATTTTATCTGGGGCTTAGACTGGCCACAGGAACACAAGTTACATACACCTCAGACTTGATACTTAGCCATGTTGCTGTGTTAAGAAAGATGAACATTCTGTCTTCAGTAGATAAGAAAATCTAGTGTCTTATTTTAATGTCTACCAAATATGAGATTCCTTGAGTGTTAACAATTCTGAATCTATGGGGTATTGGTTGAAAGGAGAATAATAATTGTATCTTTTTCTGCAAGTCACTTGCTGCCAGTGGAAGAAAAGATGTTCACTGATAAAACCATTTTAAAAATTATCTCATTTTGTAACATGGAACCAAATAGCTTTTATTATTGTACCAGATTTTGGCAGGAATTTTGATGAGTTGTGAATCTCATATCTGATTCATCTTCCCCAGATATTTAAAACAGCATGATCATAAATATGCTTATTATGGCTCTTCCAAGCATAAGGGCATTCCACTAACTAAACTGGTTAGAAATAATAAACAGAGAAAACATACTAATTGGCTTTTTAAGTAGCCAAATGTACATGAAGATAGCATATGCACAGTCAAAAAATTCATGTGGATCTGTGAAGGGCTTTGCTAAATTAAACGAGTCTGGTATAGATCAGCTCTTAAGTATGTAGAGTTTGGCGAGGGATGGGGAGCACCAGTTGATCACAAAGCCATACATATACATAGAAGTGTGTACAGATGCCTGTAATCCCATTACTCAGGAAGCTAAGACAGGAAGAGTTTGAAGACAATTTAGGCTACATAGTGAGTTCAAGGACAGTGTGAACTATAGGTGAGACCCTGTCTCAAAAAACAAACAAAAAAATGTGGTACAGACTGGGAGAATTTAACCCAGAATAAAAAAGTCACAGGGAGAGTACAAACTGACCATAAGAAGAAAAATAATAGCCAACTTCTCACAAAGACACAAGGTAACAGGCATAAAATAAACTTCCTTGGCTCAGTGTTGATGACTTTGTCAATACAATTCACTTAAAAGGACAAACGAGATAAGTTGTGACCTATTGACCTGTTATCTCTCAAAGAATCAATCCTTCACCAGAAAATAACAGGTCCTTTCTCCTGTGAGTCATGTTACTTAGAAGTCTTGAGCTTTCTGGAACAACTGCTAAAAATTCAAATCCCTGGCAATGACTTTGAAACACAATTACATTTTACTGACTCACCCAGCCAGCACTGAGACCTACCCAGCGATGCTGAGAAGTACAGTTGATGTGGGCATGTGGTTTGTTGTCAGAATAGCAGACAAGGCAAAGAGCACAGCAGGAAGTGGCCACAATCACAAGAGGCAGTTTTACTCATCAACCACTTCCTTTTGTAAAAATCATAATCTTTCTTTACAAAATGTTCTGTCGTTTATTTGTTTGTTTTTGTTTTTAGCCAGGGTCTCACTTTGAGTAGCTCACCCTGTCCATGAACTCACTCGCCCTTGAACTCATGGTGATTCTCCCACCTCAGACTCCCAACTACTGGGATAACAGGCGTGTGCCACCACACAGGCCTTGTACCTCTTTAGTTTTATTACTGCTGGAGTATTTCAAGCAAATTCCAAATCTATCATTTACCCATGAATGTGGCAATATCCTCTCTCTCTTTCCTACTGAAAATTAAACCCAGGGCCTGTCTCCTGCTTGGCAAGAGCTATGCCACCTATAAAGCCCTCTCCTGTTTTCTAAATTTTATTTTAAACCAATCTAATTCAGGCTTGTCTTGAACTGTTGATCCTCTTGCCTTCACCTCCTGAGTAGCTGGGATTATAGGCATGTGCCACCAGGCCCCATTTTCTTTCCTATTAATCCCAATATTATTATTGCTGAACAAAATTAACAATAATTCTTGTCGTCTAATCACACCTAAATCTGCATTCAGATTTTCTTGGTTTAAAAACAACATTTTAAAGTTTTATTTGAGTTGGAATTCAAGCAAGGTTTACACTTTGCATTAAATGTTTTAATCTAGCCAGGCATGGTGGCTCACACCTGCAATCCCAGCACACGGAAGGTTGAGGCAGGAGAATCATTGCAGGTTTGAGAGCAGCCTGGGCTACAAAGTGAGCTCAATGCTAGCCTGAACTACATAGATTTTGTCTCAAAAAGGCAAAAAAAAAAAAAAAAAAAAAAGTTTTAATCTATGGGTTCCCTGGGGAAGAGAACAAGGAATCAACAAGAAGCAAGTGCTTCCTGCATACCAGCACCTTGCACGGGTCACTACCACTAGGGGACAGCCAGACCCCAGCCTTTTCCCGTGAGTTGGAGCCATTCAGAGACTGCGGCGGAAGAGAACAAGAAGTCGACAAGAAGCAAGCCCTCCTTGTGAACCAGTGCCATACGCAGGCTGCCACCTCCAGGGAACAGCCAGACCCCAGCCTTTTCTCGTGAGTTGGCGCCATTTGCAGACTGTAGGGGAAGAGAACAAGAAGTCAACAAGAAACAAGTCCTCCCTGTGAACTAATTCTATGCAGCGGCTGCCGCTGGAGGAGGACAGCCAGACTCCAGCCCCTTCCAATGCAACAAGAAGAGGCAACACCCCCCACCCAACCCCCATAAGCAACTGGCTGATCCAAAGAAACACAGGCTGTGAAGATAGCTATTGAGATGAAATGCAATTTGATGCTTGTGGTGTTTGGTGTTTCACTGACTTTGCAGGTCTAGGGCCAGTGGTCTGATCATCTATTCAGAGGATCACAGTATGCAGTATGGCGTCTATGGGTGATCTCCTTCTAGAGGTGGTGGCCATTGTTTATTCCCTATTTTCTCGTTTTGAAGTCCCATATCATTTTCATTATTTTGTTGGGTTGGGTTTTATTGTTTTGTTTTGTTTGATTCTATTATATCTGATGGCATGGGCAGCTATTTAAAAGATAGCAAGACATATTATGGTAGCCATTTTGGATTTACTATTGTCTTGTTTTGAAGTCCTTTATTGCATTCATTGTATTGTTTTTATTGGTTCTGTTCTGTTCTGTTTTGTTTGATTTTTACTATGTCTGAAGGTATCCACAGCTATTTTGTAGACAACAAGAGGCATTATGGTAACCATTGTTGATTTCATATTGTTTTGAAAGGAACTTTTCTTTTTTTTTGGTATCAGGGATCGAACTCACAGCCTCGTGCTTGCCAGGCAGGCACTTATGCCACTGAGTTAAATCCCCAGCCCTGATTTTGTCTTGTTTTGAAGTCCTGTGTCACTTACACTGTTTTGTTTTGATTGGTTTTGTTCTGTTTTATTTCGCTTGATTTTATTCTCTTTAAAATAAAAAAAATTAATCTATGAGTTCCTTATTTATTTATTTGAACCCAAGACCTCATAGAATACCAAACATATGCTGTACCACTGAAATACACCCTCAGCCCCTTTCATGGATTTTTCTGATTGAATCCCGGTTTTACCCTTTTAATGTTCCCATATGCCCTGTGGCTTTGATAAACAGATAGAACTGTAGGAAGGATTCAACTTGAGTTATTTATTTATTTACTTATTAGCAAGAATACGTCATTGGCCGTGTTTTTTTTTTTTTTTTTCCCAGCACCGGAGATCGAACTCAGAACTTTGTGCCTGCCAGACAGGCACTTAAGCCCCTGAGCCAAACTCCCAGCCCTGGATTTTTTTTTGTTTGTTTGTTTGTTTGTTTGTTTTTGAGGCAGGGTTGCACTATGTAGCTCAGGCCGACCTTGCGCTCACATTGTAGACCAAGTTGGCCTTGAACTCACAACGCTCCTCCTACCTCAGCCTCCCGAGTGCTGGGATTAAAGACGTGCGCCACTGCGCCTGGCTGTCATTGGCTGTTCTTAAATCTTTCTATTGCATCACATTACTAAGAAGTAATTTTCAGCTTAACTAATGGGTTTACATAATTATGTAGGCTTATATAATTTATTCCTAAATTATATATTTAGGCTTATATAATTTATCCCAAAAATGACTACTGCTTATATTTCATGTATTTCTTTTCCCATCTTTTTTTTCTACTTTGATTGATCAGTCTTGAAACTTATACCTTTCTCTCCTTTATTAGACTTGTGTTGACTTTTAAATATCATCCAGTAAATCTTTTGGTTAACAGATATTTTGTGGTCGCTATTATTTTGGTGATTTTGGAAAGAAATGAGGAAGAAAATATAATCTGAGTACCTGACATGTAGCAATTAATTGCTTTTGCAATATTTTGTACTTCTCTTCACAATGACCTGTGAGACAGCTATTATATTATCACTGTATAACAAAGGGGATGGAGACACAGGCCACTTGTAATCTTTAAATCTAAACAGTCTTGAAGTCTTTTGATTCTAAGTCCAAAGTCCTAACGTTCATTTGTTTCCTGAATGTTGTGGGTCTGATGTAAAAGAAGACCATTCTAATGAGTGAGTTAAGAACATACTTGATGGGCATGAAAAAATTTAAAATGCTTGAGAGGTTTTATTTCATATTTAGCCAAGCAATTGATTTAGGCATATGAACAAAAAGTATGGAAAGTTCTCCATTTTCATAGATTTAATGAAAAGTTTTATATATTTTCCATGTTTTGTTTCTTACTGTTCATTGTTTCTTACTGTTGATTGTTTCTTGTAGTCCTGGTTGTTAATTTTTGACTTAAATTGGGTAGAAGTATGAAAAAGTAGATGAACACCTGAGATAGAGGACATTAGGTTTTGAGTTACCTATAAAGCTTATATCACACCAGTTCTTAGCTGCATTGTTTAATTCTAATTGCATAGGATGTTAAAATTGGAAGATGTCTTCAAGATCACATGCTGGGACATTCTCCATGTGGAATAAAGAGTCCAAAGCCCCAGTGGGTTGAGTAATCTTCACCACATCACCCAACTACTTTGGTATCAAGGTGTGACTTGAACTCAACACCTCTGTCCTTCAATAATATTGCCATTCTGAAACATTAACCTGTTTTGAGCATTTTCCCATCAATAAACAGAAGCGAAAACTAAATAATCTTTTCATTGCACTTAGGGTGGATTTACTGGATTTGAGGCATGTCCTACTGTTACGAAATATGTGCCAGGATTGGTTTCCTACTATTGTGAAAGCTAAGGGCCAGGATACAAAGAGGGATGTTGGTCACGGAGAGAAAACACATTTTAAATGAAGCTGTGATTATGTTTTTTTCTTGAGTTTCTTTTTAAACAATTGTCTACGTGGATAAATTTGAGAAAATATGCCTTTTAAGAACAATTCAAACATTTAGCTCCAAAAGGTAGACACATAATAAGCATGTTTATAATGTTACTGATTATATATTTTTTTACAGAAATGCTTGAATATAGAAAAGTACAAATGTGTAAAACTCATTAGAGAAAATGCAAGAAAAATCTTTCATCATGCTGTACTTTAAAATGCAAACATAACAGAAATAAATGACAGGAAATAGCTAATTGTTCCTTCAACAACAAACTCCTGGAACAATGGTTTGAAGCAGCTAGATGATGTGCTTAGTATCCAGTTTCCTACCATTTCTTATAAACATTGCCTCTCGGTTTCCTTCATGGATAAATTTAACCTTAACCTCAGTCTCAGTGTCTCCAGTGCTGTCCTGTTTGCAGGGTAATAATCAGTTCACAGGTTTTGATACTTGGGGGTTTACAGGATATCTTTCAGCAGACAGACATATGCATTAGTTATCCATAATGTTATTTCTGGACTGTGTACAGGGACTGATGGTGCCCAATGGAACACAGCTATTTATTCTGGCTTCTGGGCAATTGAAATGTGAGGAAATGCTTAGTTCCATGGTATCTGACGGAAACAAATTTACTAGAAAAGGTTGAAAACAAGCATGTTGTAAGCTGAGATCAAATTAACATAAATGTAGCATCTTTTCTTTATGTATATCCAATAGAAAAGAGTAATACCAGGTACCATCTATATTCAAATAAAAATATACATATACATATAAAAATTATAAATATGTATGATGTATAAAATACACAAAAATTTTAAAAATATATGTGTATACAGAGAACACCAAAACATGTATATGCACTTCAGGAAATGAAAAACTTTTAATATTTTAATACTTCAATACTAAACTTATTGAGACATTATGAGATTAATACAAGTTACCTTTGGCCTCTACAATTGTAAGAGGTGCTCAAAGCATTGGCCACAAGCACCCAGACATTGAGTTTTCTGCAATATATGACGTCCTCTAAGGTTCCCCATATGAGGCTAACACCATCTGTTGAAAAAGCATAATACTATTTTTCTTTTACTGAAGTGCGTATACATTTTTTGGCTCTCTGTCTCTCTGTATCTCTGTCTCTCTCTGTCTCTGTCTCTCTGTCTCTGTCTGTCTCTCTCTCTCTGTGTCTGTCTGTCTGTCTGTCTCTCTCTTTCTCTCTCTCTCTATGTATATATATATAGTCGATGAGGCCAGTCATGGTGGTACATGCTGTAATTCCAGCACTCTTGGAAGACTGAGGCAAGAGGATTGAATGTTCAAGCCCAGCTTGAGCTCATCTTGGGGAAACAACTGACAGCAAAACCCTAAAAATTACAAATATAAAAGGGCTGGGGATGTAGTCCAGTAAAAATGCTCTAGATTCAATCCCCAGTACCACAATCTCTATCTATCTATCTATCTGAGAGAGGAAAAAGGAACTTGTATACCCATCAATCAACTTCAACAGTTATTGACTCATGGCAAACCTAGTTTCATCCATGTTCCCATCTACTCTTCCACCCTGACTACATTAAAGCTAATTACAGACATTAAGCTATTTTAGCTATAAATATTTTAATATTTATTTCTAAAAGACAGGGACTTTAAAAGAATACCAGTCTGGCTATGGTGACACACATCTATAATCCTACCACTTGGGAGGCTGAGGCAGGAAGATTGCTGTGAGTGCAACACCAGCCTGAAATACATACCTAAAAAGTAGTCAATAATAATTTAGTGTCCTTATATAGTTACTCTTGAAATTTCCTGAGTCTCACAAAGTACTTTGTTTTTTAACTTTGTATATTTGAATCAGCATCCAAATAAGATACATATATTGCAACTGACTGGTAATGTTTTTAAATTAAACATTTGATATGTTTAATCATGGTAAAATAGCTAAAATTTAAAAATTTACCATCTTAAGCAGTTTAAGGTCTGTAGTTTAGTAATGCTAAGTATATTCACACTGTGGTAAAACCAGTCTTTCTTCAGTTTTTCATCTTGCAAAGCTGAAGCTCCATATCCATCAAATAACAACTTCTATTTTCCCTGCCTCCAGCCCCTAGTGACCACCATTCTACTTTATGTTTCTATGAATCTGACTGCACTAAGTACCTCATATAAGTATAGTTATACAGTATTTATCTTTTTATGACTGGCCTACTGCACTTTGCATAAGGTATACCATTGTATGTATACCATGTTTTGTTTTCTCATTCACCTGTTAATGGGCATTTGGGAGAATTAACACCTTTATGGTATTACATTTTCTAGCCCATGAATATTGTATGGTTTATAATTTGTTTAGGCCATTGAATCAGAATTACCTGGAAGCTTTGTTCAAACACACACTACTCCTGGAGTTTTGATTCACATGTCTGTGGCGGGCCAGAGACTGTCCATTTCTAACAATTTCCCAGTGATGCTGCAACTGCTTTTGCCATATAACTTTGAAGATTTAGAAAGATTTAGATAGCTTTCCTCAACATGGGTTCCTCAGTAGAGGATATGTTTCCATTCTATTAAGATTCATTTTAAATAACAGATATGTAAAGAGGAAACACTGAAATATAAAACTGACAGGTTTTCATTTACTATAGTAGATATAGTTGTTTATGTTCTTTGTCAGTTAAAACTAGGAGGCATACAGCTACAACTCAGTTTATAGTCTTTGTAGAAACAAAAGATTTAAAGGTCCTTTATCTCCCTCTAGCCTCTAACTCAAATTTTGCATGCTGTACATTTACCCCCACAAAATTAAGATTCTTAAAATTGTAGAAAGCTGAAAGAAAGGCCATTTACATATAAAAGTTGACTCAAATGGTATGCACATAAGAGGACCCCACAGAACCCTAGAGAGGAGTCAGGGGAAGAAGACTGGGAAAAAAGGGCTTATTGTCTCGTGTCTATGTCATCTCTTAGTTTACATTCAATTGAGCACCTAACCTAACGATTTGAGATTTCCCCTTTTATTTATATATGAAGCACGGAGAGCCCTAAATTGTTGGGCTGGATGGGAAACACATGGGAGGCAGAAAATGCAACACTAGTAGTAAAATTGTATCACCATTTTTTCCTAGGGGTATGGACAGAAATGCAACCAAGAAAGTGTCTCAATTCTATTTTTATCCAGTTTGTGTTGAAGAAATCAGGAAAACAGGCCCAGTGCTCTCTACCTTATGTTGTCTGACTTAGGCAGAACTTCCAATACTAGTCTACTTCACATGTCCAAACTTCCCACCAATCTAATGGAAATTGTTCTCCATCATTTCACTGTAAGTCTAGGATTGTGGTTGTCATCGTGTGAACTGAATTCCTGACATTGTCTGAGATCCTCTGAGATTGTTACAGGGAATCTTTGAGGTCAAAACTATTCCTTGATAATGCTGAGACATTATTCCCTTTTTCACCCTATTCCTTTGGGTATAAGTGGAATTTTCCAGAAGACCTATGATGCAATTCATAGAATACACAAGCAGGAAAATCTGACTATCGTCTAGAGATAGATTTCCTAAAATAACGTGCCACTCTCCTTATTAAATGTTTTATTTTAAAGAGTAATCATAAACAGTGATTTTTTTTGTCAATATGTAATGGACTTATTATTGCTGTTTTAAGTAAATTAATAAGTATATATTGAAATTGTTCATAATTTTTATTTCTATGGTAGTAAATATTGATAGATACGTGTAATAGAAAGCCGTATGGAGCCCTCAGTAATGTTCAAGGTTGTAAAGAGGCATACGGTGAATTGTTTGAGAACTGCCTGCCTAGGATTGTTCAAGTCTCCTTGGGGCACACACCGATTATTTCAAAGTCATCCAGTCATCACTCACTTCCACCAAATCCTGTATTCACTTCTTGTTTCAACCAATCTTCATTACTGGGAAATGGTCTTGTTAGAATGGTTAAGAATTATGTGCACAAACTGGGTGTGATGGTGCATGCCTGTAATCCCAGCACTCAGGAGGCTGAGGAAGGAGAATTGCTGCAAGTTCGAGACCAACCTGGGCCACAAAGTGAGCTCAAGGCCAGCCTAAACTGTAGCAAGACCCTGTCTCAAAAAAGACAAAAAATAAAAAAAATAAAAAAAAATTATGCACAAGGAGTTGAAGTTCAAATCTGTCTTAGCCACTTACTAATTTTGTAACTGAGCAATTACTCTGCCCCTCAAAAGTTTCAGATTTCTCATTTATAAAATAGGTGTACAGTAATAATTAACTTACAAATTTGTGGGAATTAAAAGAGAAAGCATACATTAAATTTATCTGTAGGAGATGATAGTTTGTGATGATCTAATATAAGGACAGAAAAGAAAAAATAAAGTGAAGGCCACATGTTTAACTTTTTGGAAAAAGAGAAACAAGATATCCTAAGGTTAGTCAACATCTGGTTTAAAAGGTAAAGTGAGTGAGAAACTGTTTTGTACCAGTCAGCTCAATGTTGCCAGGAAAATGTTTTGATTTCTCACAGTTTAATGTCAGATCTTGTTTCCCTATGTTTGATGAGACCTCTACTGCTGCTGAGATGGCCGTAAGGTAGAGGAGTGAAAGGGAAGTTGGTTTTCTGGTGATAGACGCACCTGGAGGAGTGCTGGAGAAGCATGGCTGCCAAGCTTCACATCTTCCTTGTGTACACGATGGTTTCAAACCTACACTAATTGCTAACAAATAACAGACCAGGCCAAGGAAAGTGGGGCCCCGCATCTGCATTGGCGGCCACAACCATCCCGAAGAGGAACATCGGTGCTGTGAGCATCTGCCACCAGAAGTGGGATGTGAGAAAGATGTTGATCTCTTTTCTCAACTATGGGTTTTACACAATAAAGCCCAGTAAATAGGTCGCTCTTATTTGCAAAATGCTGGTATTATTGTACTTAGCTTGATAGATCCTAGCGAGTGGAGTATGGAGAAGTGGAATGATTTTGTGTCAATTCTTATTTCAGCACAGAAGCGTTCTGTTGTACCTTCCTCTTCTGCTTCCTGGATGGTAGGCTGAACTTTCCACTTGCTTCTATCTGTAGCTGTTTGCCTTTCTTTGCTGCCAGATGTTGATTCTTTCTAGGATTTACATTATTTTCCAACTCCTATGTGTCTTGTAGGTAAAATTGTAGAGAATCTAATAGCATATCTATCTACTCTACATGCAGAAAAACTTCAACGTTGGACAAAGAAAAGACTTGTCCATAGGTCCTGTAGTTTTGACACGAGGCTGATTGCCTGAAGTGTCAACAGCCAAGCCCCATATTGAGCCCTGAACAGTCTGTTAGTTCCAGGTTCCATTATTTAGTTATGCCAAAGTCTCACATATAATCAATCTTCTGCTCAACTGGGAAGAAGATCATTAGCTTTCTGTGAACATTGAGACCTCCCAGTGCAGTCTAATACATGCCTTTGCATAGATTTTTGCAACCCATTGGAACTGGTAAACAGTCTTCAATTTCATTCACCAGCATTCTATAACCTTCATCTCCTGGACTCACAAAATTTACTGTGTGACTAATTTCAGGAGTCATTCATTGACACTTTCCTGGAAGAGGCAGCAACTCCCCAACTTAATCAGACAACAAAACCAGCTGGACTGAAAGTTTGACACATCAGCTCAAGTTTTCTTTCTCTAAGGGACTCAAGTACTGAAGACTAACATCAATAAATATTTATTAGATGAATATATCAACAAAAATAAATAGAAAAATTACTATCATAGGCTGCACCAGCTGGTGGGTACAGATAAATATATAACTTCATGCACCTTCAATAGCTCTGTCACATTTGCAACAGCTAGACATTTTTCCTTCTGTATGACATATAGATATTAGACAGCTGCAGGAGTGGGTGGCTAGATTCTCCCCCAGTTGCTTCAACTCAGTCTGTTTCCTCCTTCAAAATAGATTTGCAAGCAAATCTCTCTCTCTCAGCCCTCACCTCACACACATACCTCGTATACAACATAGAGGCAGCAAAGGCAGGTTTGGCACTCTGGCTTCTTGAATTCCATAAATTTACTTTCTCTGTTTTATTTGTTTAGTGGGACCCACTGATTGGCATCATTCTTTTATTTTTTAACATTAACCAAAAAATAGTCTAACACTTCTTTAAGATTTACAAATTTTGACAGGCATGGTGGTACATGCCTATAATCCCAGCAGCTGGGTGGCTAAGACAAAAGGGTTGCCAGAAGTTCAAGATCAGCCTGAACTACATAGTGAGACCCTGCCTCAAAAAAAAAAATTTTTTTAATTTACAAATTTCTTGAAAGTCCAGCTTCTTAGAAAGCTTAATTAAAAACTCTCCCACTGGGCTGGGAGTATAACTCAGTGGTAGAGCACTTGCGTAGCATGCTCAGTGCCCTGGGTTCAAACCCCAAACACTGCAAAATCAAACAATAAATACAAAACAAAAAACTTCACATCACTTGTAATAATTTTCCAGCAGCACATTTTTCAGCCACACTCCTATCTTATTGCTTAACTTTTTACATACATCTAGAGTTTATTTTCTAAAAAGACTGTAAGCCATTTGAGGAGGGTTTATGGATATTCTGCTTCATATCCACCCCCACCTCTGCATAAAAAGTGCCCATCCAATTTTTTCTGATTGTTTTCAGAAAGCAAAATTAAAAAGAAAAAATGAACTAAGCTTTAGAAAAAGGTATTCCACAATTGTACATCCTATAATTATATTTCAGATCCTATAACAAAGGAAAATAATGACTGTAGACAAGAAGATAAAGCTCTACCAACTTGAAGTAAAAGCTATTTTGATTGTGAAAAAGAAAACGTTAATTGTGAAAAGTTACCTCTCATCCCAGAAAGATGATACATTCAGAAATCATCTTCTTTTTTTTTTTTTTTTTTGCAGCACCGGGGATTGAACTCACAGCCTTGCGCCTGCCAGGGCAGGCGCTTAAGCCACTGAGCCAAACTCCCGGTCCTGGTTTTTTGAGGCAGGGTCGCACTATGTAGCTCAGGTCGGCCTTGCGCCGCGTTGTAGCCCAAGCCGGCCTCGAACTCACAACGCTCCGCCTACCTCAGCCTCCCGAGTGCTGGGATTAAAGGCGTGCGCCACCAAGCCCGGCTCAGAAATCATCTTCTTAACAGAAAATTATTTTCACAAATTGCTCTTGATTGAAAAGTCCCTATGGCAGTCAGGTACAGTGGCACAGGCCTGTTATCCCAATACTCTGGGAGACTGAGGCAGGAGGCTCTTAAATGTCAGCCCAGCCTGAATAACTCAGCAAATTAATATGATTCTGTCTCAAAGTAGAAAAATAAAAAGGGATGGAGGTTTAGCTCAGTGTGAAGGATGTGGTTTCAATTCTCAGTTCTGCAAAAAGAAAAAAAAAATGCTATGGTTTAAAAATTCTTTGATGGTCAACTTTAGTCATACATGTGCAACACTTTTTTGTTATTAAATTCTCTTAAGAACCCCATGAGGAAGACTCAGAATACAAACATGTAGAATTAATTTAATATGAATCAGGGAAAAGCTTCTTGACTTAAAACCAAGGATTCCTTGAGTTACTGGGAAAGGAAAGTGGAGATGGCAAAGAAATAATGTCATTGAGAGGTGCATCGAGCTGCCGCTGTAGACTTGACAAGAGCGCCAACTATGTGCAACTGAGAGGATAGGCAATTTAGGGTATTCTCAGGCTGAGGCACAAGGTGACACCAAAGCTCAGAAAAGGACTTGTGTGGTGAATGTGAATCTGGGACAGTTCAGAGTCCCATGTGTCACAGCGTTAGCTGCAAGAAAATGGCCTGAACCTTAGGGAGCGCCCCAGTTTCTCTGACTCGGCATACTAGTGGAATGAAGTCTTGTGTACTCTAGAGGCTATCAGGACGTTGAAAAGGATAGCTTTGAAACTCCAGAGGCCTCTTTAAAATAGGTTTATGGGGACAATACAGCAATAACCAGCAAGTCGGTGCAAAAGTAATGAGTGGGATGATGGACAGCTGAGGTGGTAGCAGATCCTCAAGGACTACTGGCCAGGTCTCCCAGGGCTCTGACACTCCATGAATCAGATCCACCCCTCTGGTTATTTATTGACTAAACTTAAATTGTTACCACATGCAAGCGTCAAGGCTCTAAACAGAAAAAAACAAAGAAAGTTGGATTTCTGAATTTGAAGCCATTGCACAAAATTCTCTTTAAGAAGGTCAGTGTTCCCATGCAAATATATGTCATATATTATGTAGAAAAAGCATTTTTTTTATCAATAACATCCCCTAACCTAGTTCTATTGTTATTGAAAAGCAAGTCTGACTGAGTAGAACATGGGTCTCTAGTAAAGGAAGAGACAGTTAAGGAAAAAAAGAAGGAAAATGGCCAGTAAAAGTCCAGTATTGCTTTTGTTTTTTGTATCGTGATTCTTATACAGAACTCATGAGAGTTCCTATTTTCTACCATAGTCATTGTGAACACTTTAACTTAAATTATCGAATTTGGAATTTTATCCAAAGTATGGAAAGAGAACGATAGGTTTTAAATCACAACCGCAGCTGGATGTGATGATGCATGCCATAATCTTGGTACTCTGGGAAGCTGAGGTAGGAAGATTACAAATTCAAGCCCAGCCTGGGGAACTTAATGATTCAGCAAGATTCTTCCTTAAAATAAAGCATGAACAAAGGGCTGGGGATGTAGCTCAGTGATGTAACATAAAATAAATCACAATCCAGATAGAATTTTTGGTTTTGCCAGTTAGTAGATGTGTGACCTTGAGCAACCTCTTAACTTTGAATCTCAGTTTCTTGCATCATAAAAAGTATGTAATAAAATATCTCACTGCATTATTGAGAGAATTAAACCATACACAGAAAAGGCATTGTAAGTGGTTAAAAACTGCACTGCATGAGGTATTATTTTGTGGTGGAGAATAAAATGGGGAAAGAAATATTGTAAGTGTGAAGGACACCTGGGGTCTAACAACAGACAGCTCAACTTAAGAATACTAGGCATACTGGTAAAAATGCTTCAGAAGAGGAAAAAATGAATTATTTGGTCATTAGAAAGATTCAAATATCCTGCCTTGATGTCTAGTACCTACAACATTGAACTCTACTTTTCCATCATTCTCTTGCTCATTGATATGAGAGCTCCTTAGCATTGATGTAAGCTGCACTGCCCTGCCCTTACAGTTTCCGAATAGAAAATCACTTCCAAATGCCTTCAATATAAGAAATTAATAATAATTGGGGAGTTATAAATCAATACATAATCTTTTAATTATTAGATACCCTTCTTAGTTATTGCCTTTACTGTGAAAGAGCTGGGCTCCTGGTTAAACTAATGCCTGTTGCTTTGTGACATCCCTGGAAGATTAGCATGCCTGTGCAAAAATCTTTGTTGGTATTATTTGAAAACAGAGAATTAGGGAGCAGGCTTTGAATCAAGCTTCAGATGACATACATTAAGGTTAGAAATAATAACAGACTTAAACTGTGAAGTGAGATGAAGGAAATTCCATTCCTCAACATTCTTGTGAAGTCTTGCTTGGTTGGAATATTTTGTTATGTTACCTGGGGTAGTATGAATTATATTTTAAAACACACGTTCAGGTTGCACATGATAGTTACCAAACTGTGTCTTCAGGAGGGTGGTAGACCTTATTATCTAAAGTCCTCTAGATTTCACTGAAGATAGGTCCAACCCCCATTTACCTGCCACCCGAGTTCCTGGAGTGGCTGCTTGTAGCTGCCGGAGCTTCAGGAACAATCACAGCACAACTTCCATAACCTGTTGCCACCTACCTGCTCTGCTAGGACCCACTATACCTGGATACAGCTGTTTCACAACAAAACCTCAGCTATTGCTATGTGGCCATCCAGCTACCGCTATGTAACTGTTCTTCCTTCCCCAATCTCATGCTCCCCTTCACCTCACCCCACCAAATCCCATCCCACTAACCCTCCATAAAAACTCAGTTCAATAAACTCCTGGAAGATTCTCCTTTGGAATTACTCCCAGAAGTCTTTCTTGGAATCCTAAATTCAGGTTGGTTGTGTTTTTTTGCTGGGTCAACACCATTTTACCTAACAATTGAAAAATTTGATTGGTTTAGGATTGTTAGTTTAGGGGTAGAAGCCAAGCAGAGGTAAATATTTGTATGATAGTGAGGAATCTCAAGTTAGGTGTCAGAGAAAGAAAAGTCTTGTGGAAGACTTGAGAGCGATCAAAGCAGGGCAGGATTAAGGGAGGAGTATAAAAGACAGACTCCTAGTAGTGAGAAGCCAAGCGTGGATTCTGAAGAATACATATATTAAGGTGAATTGCCACAAATTTTTTTTAAATTCAGATGTTTAGAGAATAATAGAAATACTTGTATACCTTTATATATAGTAGAGGAAGGAAAGGTGGAAAAGAGGAAGAAGGAGGGGAGAAGGAGAGAGAGAGGAGAGACAGAGAATATATTTGTATGAACATGTGTATATATACATTTTGTATATGAACAGAAAGATAAAGCTAGAGAGAAATGCACACATGTATGTATTTTCAAAACATCTGAGAGTTGGTTGTAGCCATCATGACACCTTAACTACTAATACTTCAGCATATGTCTTTTAAGAGCAAGGCCATTCTTCTATAGGACCACAATATAATTATTCCATTTAGGACTTAAATGTGGCATAATATAATAAGTAATATCCAGTCCATGTCCAAATTTCCTCAGTGTCCCAGTAAGAACCTTGTAATTCTCCAATTTAAAAGGAATTAAAACATATTTTCTAGATTTGACATATATGCTTTCTCCATTTTTCCTACCAAATCATTAAAAACAGCTAGATTTCCTATTGACATTTTTATGCCTGTAATTTCTTTGAAGAAATTTTCACATGCCCCCATCCAGATAGGTAGAAGCTAAAATAGAAATAACCAGAACTAGCAGAAGGAGGTCTGGTTGATACTACTTATATCTGAAGCAACTATTTGGAGAGAAAAGCACCTATTCTGTTCCTGAGATACAGATATATTCCTTTTGGCTTCACATTTTAATCTTATTCTCTCTCAAACTTTATATGTCATAAGTCTCTTATGATGCTTATCTTTCAGATCTTGCTATTAAATCACATGAATAACTTGCACTCATAGTTCTTTTCTTTATAAAAATAGATTTTATTTTTAAAGCATTTTTGAATTTGCAGAAAAGCTAAGACCATAGTACAATGCCCATATATTTCCCTAATTCTTACTTCTCACCCCAGTGTCTCCTATTGGTAACATCTTACATTAGTGTGGTAATGAACCAATATTAATACATTATTGTTAACTAAAGTCTATGCTTTATTCAGATTTTCTTAGTTTTTACCTGGTCCCTTTTCTGTTCTAAGATTCCATCCAGGATACCAAATTACATTTTGTCATCTTTCTCCTCAGGCTCCTTAAACTCTGATAGTTTCTCAGAGTTTTGTTTTTAATGTCCTTGAGATCTTAAACTCACAGGTCATTTGATAATTCAATTTGTGTATACTGTTTGACAGAACATCCCAGTAAATATCACTTTGAAATATTATCTCTAGTTAAAATCAGCTCCTGTTTGAGGTAGTGAGGTGGTAAGATTGACAAAATTATCTTTGAAACTTTGAGCAGCCTTGGTTGTATGTAGGCCATATTATGACTGTTTATTGGTTATATATGTAATGCAGAGTTTGTAACATTCATTGATGGAATGGTTTTCTTTCAGCAGGTTGAATCAATGAAGTTTAAGGCAACAAGGCCAGTTGAGAGGCCAGAACCAAACAGAAGGTACCTTTCTCTCAGGAACCTTATGGTCTTCCAGATTCCATGTGGCAGCAGGTAAGCTATGCTTTTGATTAAATCTTTGGGATAAAGATAAAGTATCTTAAAAAAAAAAGAAAAAGTATCTTGGAATAAATTGGCTTGATAAATTCTATGATTCTTTAGCAAACAGGTAGTTTCCTTCTACTCTTGTTTTATGTTTCGTATTTTAAAAAATTCAAGTATAATTTATCCATAGTAACTAATATAGCTCATAAATGTACTGTTCAAAAGTTTTGACCAATGTCTACACCCTTGTGCCCAACACCTCAAGACATAGACATGTTCATCATTGTAGAAAGTTATTTCATGCTTTTCAATGCCTTCCTCAATTCCCAGAGAAGACACTGGTCCAATTTTTTTCACCAGAGACTATCTTTACCTGTAATAAAACTTAATATTAATGCATTCATATATTTAGTACTCTCTTGTATCTCACTTTCTTTGCTTAGCATAAGGTTTTTGAGATTCAGTCACGTTTGCAAGTACCAAAGTTTCATTCCATTTTTGTTGCTTAGTATTCTTTATTTTATATTAATAAACTACAAATTCTTATCCATTCTTATATTGATGGATTTTTTTCTGATTGGTAGTAATGAATAAGTTAAATTGTCATGTTCTTGTGCAGGTCCTCTGTGAGAACCTTTTTTTTACTGTCTTGTGTATGGAATCGCTGGGTCATATAGTTGATGTATATTTAATGTTATAAAAAATGTCAAATTATTTTCCAAAGTGATCACACTATTTCATTAGCTATGTCTAGCTGTGTAAAATATTATCACAAACAGCTAAAACACATATTTATTTTCTCATAGTTATTATGGGTCTGAGCATAGCTTAGTGGATCCTTTGTAAGGTTATAATCAAGATTTAAGCCAATACTGAGTTTTTATATGGCAGCTCAGCTGGGGAAGGATCCACTTCCAAACTTACGTGGTTTTTGATAGAATTCACATCCTGTGGTTGGTTGTACAACCCAGGGCATTTATTTCTTGTTGGATACTGGTTGGAAGTTGTTCTCACTCCTACAGACAGTCTGCAGTTCAAACATAAAGTAACTCTGTTGCAGAAATGATTGCCTTACTTGAAAACGTCGGCAGGGGTTTACCTCCTACTGGGATTTGCCACACAACACTTATACCACATATACTTCTGGAGTCATTACATTTGTGGGGTTATATAGTTCATATGGCAGAGAAGCTTGCATTGCAGCCTGGATTTGATCACAGGAAGTCTTCGACTTTGGTACTCATTTGCAACTGAAAACTTTCAAAGTCATCTGATAAATGAGTTGGAATTGTATTCCCAAAGATAGTATGTGCTGCCTTCAAAATCCAGAGTCCCGCGCTAAGTGATGTGTATCATTTTAGTTGCATGACAGGAGAGGTTCAAGAATTTGTCCTTTATGTTAAAAGGCCACATATACAGAACACTGAATACTAAAAATTTCATTGGTACTACAAGTCCTTGATTATCGCAGTATTTGTCAGCCATTCTTTGATATGCATGTATTCACCAGGCCATTTAAACTTTATATTACTCAAAGTGTCATCTAGAGACAGGTGTTTGTTGCTGAATACTTGCCTACTACTAGTCCATGAAAAGATAAATTCAGAAATTGAAAATTTTGTGTTCAGAAATTTTATAGCAATTTAAAATTGCTGTGATCAGAAGACTCACTGAACAGGCTATAGATTATTTTGATTATTGTGAAACTAATGTGGTGATTTGCATGTGCAACAAGGTATACACTGGCCAAGTTTAGCAATTTCCAGAAGAATTGCTCTAAAACAGTTTGGGGGATAAAAAGAAACAAACTAGTCTGATACTGCACATGTTTGAGAGGCACTGATGTATAGTACTCATCCGTTTGTGCTCTCTAGAACAGAGGGCAGAAGAGTTAAGATAGCTCTGTAGTCACGTACTTCTGTCATTCATATATCAAGGCAAAGTGCTTTGGCTCATTCCTACTGATGGTGAAGAAAAGTTGAATTTGTCAAATTACCAACTGCTTACAGAATGTTAAAGCATTTGTGTTGATCTGCTTAAGAAAGATACCACCTACTGCAGATATGTAGGAAGATACTACATGTTACAGGGAAGTTTTTTTTTAAAGTATAGGGTTAAGTAGTGTCATGTGCCATGGTTTCATTTTTTGTAGGAATCAGACAGGAAAATTGAATGTGAACTAAGACCCATTTATCTTTTAAATCCTTGATAGTTCTATAAGTCTTTACAGTTCTTCCTAAAGTCTTGCTTCTGATATGCTTACCTGGTTGGGGATCATAGTGGCAGTTGCAGAGGTCTCTACTTGGCCCAACTACATAATGGCTATTACTCTACGGGTCAAGAAGAATAATGTGAGGGTTTTGTCAATATGATCTATCCTTATAATACATTCAGTGATTTAACTATAGATACTCATGGGCCTATTGGATCCATTTTAAGAGTAGAGTCAAAATTCCACTGGTCCTCCTTCTAATTGGAGAATCATGATATATCTGTGTCAGTTAAGACTCTGTATCTAAGCATTTCTTTAGATCTGGGTATTCCCTTTTCCCAGTGCATTTCTCTTTTTTCTGGTAAATAGTTGGAAAGCATTTTCAAGATGCCATCTTTCAGAAGTAAACATTGCATGGTTGAAAGGCAAGAGAAAACTCATGCAGAACTGGAGCTGGAGGTGTTACTTCCGCCAGTCAGAGGCCAGCCAGAGGGTTTTTAGCATGGCTGGATTCAAATTAGCTCATATCAGCTTGCAAGACCCAATTATGTACATTTCTTCTCAACTCTGTGTTTAGTGATATTATGTTTGTAGCTTGAAATTTACCAAGGTAGAAGTGTTTACATCACAGAAACTGACCAATGCTAAAATGTTTTTTCTCACAGGCTTCTCCTGAGAACTGATTGTTACATTTTTTTCCAGCACATTGCAAGAGGAAACTGAGGGGTTCCATATTCTCATGTTTGCACATTCAACTGTCCCATCCTAGGTCTTAAGGTAACACTGTCATTCTCTTTCAAAGACCAGATGTCTACCTAGAAGAACCTATGTGTTTAGTTTTCTTTCCAACTCTTCTGCCCTTCCAATCAGAACCCAGGCCTGATTTTCAGCATTGTTTGGTTTTGGGTGCACAAAATTATAGTCTCATTATGAATCTCCAGTAGAGGTCCCTTTGACTCTCACAGTGTGCCTTACAGTGACAGATGACTGTCCTGAGGCATCATTTTCTTTTGCAAGGTACACAATTCCATCAGTACACTCCAGCTCACTCCATTATCCTTACAATTGTTCTCATACTGTTCAAATATCATGGCCACCACCTTTCCCACCTTCTATAGTACTTGTATTACATCCCAATTAGCCACAGGTGGGAAGGAAGCCTTGGTAATTATGGTATCACTGTGTGATCCTCCTTACTACCCATTACCGTGCCATAGGCCTTTACTGTTGTAAATTCAGTGAGTAAGACAACTCCAGTATACCATCCTGAGTATCTGAAGGACTCTGCTGGTGCAAACTCTCGTGGTTTGAGTCCTCTAAGAAAGAGAGCTTCAGTAAAATTTAAAAGAAACTGGAATGAAGACAAAGGGAAGAGTTTGGCTCAGTGCCTTAAGCGCCTGCCCTGGCAGGCGCGAGGTTGTGAGTTCAATCCCCGGTGTCGCAAAAACAAAAACAAAAAAAACAAAACAAACAAACAAACAAAAAAAAAGACAAAGGGAAAAGGCAGGGAAGGAAGAAAAAGGAATCTGGCCATGCACCATATAATGATATTCTTTCTCATCATTGATGGAATGAATGTATGATGGTGGTCACCTAAGATTATATTGCCTAGGCATGACATAAAAGTAATACACAATGAATGGTTTAAACAGCCGAAATTTATTTTCTGAGAATCTGGTGTCTAGAAGTCCAATATCATGGTGTACTTACAGTGATACTTTCTCTGAAGGTACTGGGAAAGATCTGCTTCAGATTTCTCAACTAATTTCTAGCAGTTATTTGTTTTTTAGCATCATAGCCCCAACAGTCAACTACTATTCTTCTTGTGTCCCAAATTTTCCCATTTTAATGGGACATCTATTTATATTGGAAAATAGAGACTTTGTCATAATACAATAATAAAATTATCAAGAGGAAGATAACTTTTAAATAATGCCATCCAAATATATGAAACAAACATCAACAGATCTGAAGGGAGAAAAAAACAACACGAAAATAGTACATAGCTTTAATATTCAACCCTCAATAATAGTTTGAATGTGTATACAGACAGTTAATAGATAAATAACAAATTTGACCAAAACTATAGAACAAATAGACAGAACACTCAGATAAAATACATACTACCCAAAGTAGGAGAATACCTATTCTTCTCAGGCAAACACAGAAAATTCTTCATGATCACATTTTTCAACACAAAGCAAGTCTCAACTGACTGAAAAAGACTGAAATTCACATCTAGTAGTTTACAACCTAAACAAAATAAGCCAGAATTAATAACAGAGAAAATATAGAAAAATTCACAAATATGTAGAAATTAGGAATTAAATAATACACTACCTTTTTTTTGTAGTGCTGACGATCAAACCCAGGACATGACACATGCTAGGTAAGGGCTCTGGTACTGAGATACAGCACTCATTCCTGAACAGTACACTATTGAACAACTAGTAGATCAAAAAAAGAAATCAAAAGGGAAATTATAAACAATATCTCATGATAACATTAAAACATTTCAAAACTTATGGGACAAAATTAAAACATTTCAAAACTTAGATGTATTGAGAAAGAAGTTGATGGCAATAAATGGCTACTATTCAAAGAAGAAAGACCTCAAAAAAATAATTGCACTTCACACTGAAACTATAAAAAGAGAAAATAAATTAAGCCCAAAGTTAGCAGGAGGAAGAAAATAACAAAGATTAGAGCAGAAATAAATAATAGTTTACATATAATAGGAAAAAAATTAAAAATGCAGGGTTGCTTTTTTGATAAGAACAAAACTTTAAATCTTTAACTAGATTAAGAAAAAAACTATAATAAATGAAATTAGAAATGAAAGAAAAGATATAAATGATGGTACAAAATTAAAATGGAATTGTTATAGTCAAGTGTGGTTCTTTCTGACCTAGTTGTGATATAATCTGATATAAAAATGGGAAAGACTAGTAAGAGAAAAGGTACAAAAGTGGACCTACTAAGGTGCAGGACAATTGCTATAGCCTGGCAGGCAAGAAATAACTTGAGATCGTCATGAAAGCAAAATAAGTCAGACACTGAAAGTTACACATCACATGGTTTCTCCAGTATGACAAAATAAAAATAAAATATAAGTAAATAAGTGAATAAAATATAGGAAAAGTGATAGGCAACTAGAAGGCAGATTTTTACAGATGGGAAAGCAGACTACTAAGGAGAGGAGGGAAGTAACAGAAAGTGGAATAAAGAATTAAGAGTAATCACAATATGCTGTATGCATGTACCAATTCTCCAAAACAAATATCATCATTCTGTAAAAAAAAAACAGAAAGAATACACATGCAGATTTTACAAAGTCCTATGTCCTGATAAAAGCCAAAATGACTACATAATGTTCAAACAGAAAGTGGAAATCACTTTGTAAACCTCAGAGATTTGCTGACAGAGATAAATTGCAGCTATTATGTCAATAACTGAAATTGAAATAATTTTTAACACTTTTTCAATACTTGTTGGCTTGGAAAGGTCCTAGAGTGAATGGGATGTCTCTTGTATGAATAGTTCAATGCACTTGAAAAGTACTACCATGATTCTCATTAGTTCCCATTAGCAGATATCTCTAATCCTTGCTCATCTTCAAAGATTGTTGAACTATAACTTTCCAAGAATACCGAGCTATTCCTTTTCCTTTCCTCTTTTTGACATAAAAACTGCAATACTGAGAACTCATTGGAGCACTCAGTTTTAACATTGAACTTATGTATTTCAATTTACAAATCTATTCTACACTTAATAAAACTATGTTTACTTGTATTAAAAGTAAGATATTGCCTAGTGACATTGTAGCTTAGTTTGTGTATATACCTTCTGAGATGTTTACATGATGACAAAATTGCCTAATATTGTCTTTTCAGAACTGTGTTCCCATCATTAAGCAACATATGACTGTATAATAGTATATCTTAAAAGACTAGCTACTGCTTAGTATGAAGCCCAGGTAGTTGTGCAGTATCATGGGAGCATATTTTGAAAGATCATATGAACTTTTGTGTTTCTGGATAGTGTTTCTAGATAGAAGGGAGAGGAATCTATCTCTATTGATTAAGGGGTTAGCCCACGGGCATTAATGCCTCTGCACATCTAGGCTGCTCACACATTACAGCCCAATGGTTAGGTGACATTTCACCCTTCCTGAGGTGGGAGGTAAGCTGTATGTGGCTTGGGGATGAGGGCGGGGAACCCCTGAGATGAGTTGATTGGAATCTCTTGCTGCAGTGGTGGCTGAAAAGAGCCCATGTAGAGTTAGTTGCTGTGCTGGTTGCTGGAGAAAATAAATCTCCAATGACCCTGAAGTCATGTTAGGCTTGTAGGTAGCACATACAAGTACTTAATGTATCTGATACACTGCCCTTCCTGAATGTAATTTTCAGCAATTTTTTCATGTACTATTCTCCCAATAAATTATCATTTTTTGCTTAACCAGAGCCTCTTTTTGTTTTGAGGCTAATGAAATAATTTTGAGCAATATGGTACACCCTCTCTAACTCTCCAAACACTGCTGTGTACATGCTTGGTGTTTAGTAAATGCTAGATGAACTGCAGAATGTTCTCTAAGAATTTATCATTTATCTATTGCCATATAACAAACTATCCCCCAAAATTAATTACTAAAAGCAGTAGTGATCAATTTATTGACCAAATGGTTCTTCTGCTGGTCTCGCTTGGTAGATGGGTGGGATCCGAGCTCAGTTGAGATGAATCTTTCATCCTCATAGGGACTAACTCTTGCTTCTTACATAGCACCTGGGATTCAGGAGATCGCGAACTCTTATCAGTGTACTATGTGTTTTATGGTTGCTAAGATTCCAATGGGAGGGAATTATACAAAGGCATGAATATCATGGACATAATTTACTGGAGGCCAACAGTGTAACAGTCTATCATAGGGAATGTTTCTGTCAGAGTGTGCAATTGATGGGTACTTACATTGCTACTTAGGGCAGAGGCTTGTGGATGTCCCCCAGTAGTTCGCCCTTATATTTAGACTAATGGAATCATGGCCTTTTATAAAAGTTTTTCTCTGCATCCATAGGAAGTTGTAGCCTTGTGTCCAAATTTTGATCAAGGGATGTAAGTGAATCATTTATTTGTTTTTAAAAAATTCAACTTCAGTCTATGAGGAACCAGTTTCAAAAATTATTCCGACAAAGTTACAGTTACATCTAGATTATTTTCAAGGAGAAAGAGAACAAACCAGTGAATCAGCATGTACTCTCTTGACTTTTGTTTGACTGGCTGCGTTTAACTTGTGTCCAACTTCAACTGATAGTTTTTCATGAAGACTCCACTGGTCTGAATCCTAGAAAGATAGGATTGGTCCTGAGGCAACAGGAGAGCTCAGATGCCTATAGCATATATAGGCAATTAGCAGATATATACTTCTGAGAGCAAACAGCCCGGCACTGGATGTGTGGACCCCAACACAAGGATGAGACATTCACCAACTTCAAGCTCTACAGTTTGCTTCCTCTTGGCTTGGGGCAGCAGAGGCAAGGACTAACCAATCAACTGATCCTGGACAAAGGCAATGATCAGTGAGAGAAGGGAGCAACCAGACCTTGTGGCTGCCGACACTAAATCTAACAGTCCACCCCATAGCCTTCATTTAGCAGGGACCAAAGATCTGATAGTTTCACCTTTTCCAAAGGGAGCAAGGAAACACTTTAGCTTAGATAGTAACCACAGTCCCTAGGACTGCAGATGCTAGAAAGAACTGCTCATTCAGAAACATATCCCAGCACTTGAGAGACTGAAGCAGCAGGACTGCCATTCATTTGAGGCCAAACTGGGCTACATAGTGAGTCCAAGGCCAGCCTGAACTATATATTGAGACTCTGTCTCAAAAAACAAATAAAACAAAACAAAACTACAGAATTTTTTCTTTTTTAAAATTTTTCTATTTGTGGGCTGGGGATTTAGCTCAGTGGCATAAGTGTCTGCCTGGCAAGCATGAGGTCCTGAGTTCAATCCCTCGTACCAAAATAAATAAATAAATAAATAAATAAAATTTTTTATTTGTTATCTTTCCTTCTTCAGGTTTTGGGGGATTTGGGTTTTTTTCTTCATTTTTTTTTCATTTTCTTTTAGTTCGTTATCTCCCTTTTCTTTTTTCCCCCTTGCAATATTTGTTCTATTTTTTTTCTGTCTTTTTGAGACAGGGTCTCACTGTGAAGTTCAGGCTGGCCTTGAGCTCACTTTGTAACCCAGGCTGGTCTCAAACTTGCAACAATCCTCCTGCCTCAGCCTCCCAAGTACTGGGATTACAGTGTTTTCTGTATTCTTTTATTTCCTGTATTTTGCTACCTAATTATTATTTTTCTTCTTTTTCTTCTTCATTCTTTCCTGTGACTGGTCTCTAATACTACTTATTTCCTTTTACTTCTCAATAGGTCCTCTCTCTCACTTTTCTCTCTGCAATATGCCATTAATTTATCAAATTTTATTTTTTCATTCTCTGGTTCCCCATTCCTTCTACCTTTACTAGGATAACTACTAAACTGTATGCATCTCTAGATAGCTAAATTTATGGTACTGCTATCAAGTACTGTTCTATTGTTAGCAAAGGTAAAGTTGTTCCATTTAATAGATATTTATTATACGTCAATGGTAGGTAAATATTTGGTTTGTCCAGTGTTCATACTATAATTATATGTCTATTTTCTATGGTTATGGGTGGCTTGGGGTTTGTCAATACTCAATTTGTATTTGACACTATAATTGATGCTGATTTTATTACTATAGCAGACTTCTCAACACAAATCTTAAAGGCCAGGAGAGTTTGGAGTGAAGTCTGTCAAGCCCTAAAGGAAAATACTTTCTAATTCAAGTTGTTATATTCTGCAAAACTACCTATTAAAATTCATGGAGAAATGAGATATTTTCATGATAATGGGAACCTAAAGAAATTTATAGCCACTGGATTAGTGCTCACAAGAGTTGGGGGAAGATTCCTCAAAAGACTACACATGCTCTGACTCAGATTTAATGCAGGAGTCAGACATTTACAAGATTGGCCCATAGTGGCTGCCCAGAGTAAAAAAGAGAAGAGTACAAAATATATGTCTCAATCCTGGAGATCTGAATGATCCAGCCAAAGTTCTGGAGCCCACAGCAATGTCCCCTATGGGTCTCCATCATGAGGCTGAAAGATCTGCAATGGAAGATTGAGAGGTCAGTGCTGGGAGGTGGAAAGGTCAGTGTGAGAAGCTAGAGAGTCTGCACTGGCAGACCAAAAGGCCAATGCTGGATGCTGAAGAATCTGCACTGAAAGCCAAGAGATGATGCCCAATGCAAAGACAAAGTCTAGAGGTCCCCCAAAGAGAACAGTACCTATCCCTGGTGACAGGAAGGACTGGTGCTTCTCTGAAGTATCTTTGAGGAAAATCAGACAAAACGAAGCTCTTCCAAGGGAAATCAGCTAAAATCTTTCCCTCCCTGTTATAGTCAGGGATTGCAAGGAAAACGATTTAATACAGGACACACAATTTATAGTATTATTTTATAATGGTCACCCAAAGAGTCAAATATAAAAGAAAGTGCAGGAAATCTGTCCACACACTACTACCCAAAGAATACAGCTGAGGGCCTGTATCCCATGGCAACATCCTGCATGAGTCCAGCTGAAGACCTACAGCCCATGACAATGCTCCCCATGAGTCCAGCTGGAGGCCTAGAGTCCATCACAATATCTCATGCAAGTCTGTTTCACAGATCTGCACTGGGAAAGCCCAAAGGTCAGCGGTGGAAGCTGTGCCAGTAGTAGGTTGAGGATTCTGCACCAGAGCCAGGAAGCAATGCTCAAAGTAAGGACCAGGGAACCCCCGAAAAAGTACCACAGACATTCTCAGTGACAATGAGGTCCTGAGCTCCTCCAGCAATGAGAATAGCCAAGTTCATATCAGGAAAGAAACTCAAAGGGCTGGGAGTTTAGCTCAGTGGCTTAAGCGCCTGTCTTGCAGGCGTGAGGCTGTCAGTTCGATCCCCCCCCCCCCGCCAAAAAAAAGGAAAGAAACTTGAGAAGCGCCTCCAGGAGAACCAATGGCAACAGAAGAACCAACAATACCACTGAGAACCAAAAACACTAGTTGTTCCTCTCCAGTTCTCCTTTTTATGTTGGCAGCAATCCTCAGGTGGGCCATCCACATTCAGTGCCATTCTGATTCAGTTCAGCTGGTATTACAAGTTGACCACCAGTAATCAATACTCTTGTTTCGTTTTATACCATTCCAACAACAATCCTCCTTAAAGTTAGTCTTCCATGCCCAGAACCATGCTGACTCATTTCAACTGGGCATTCCCCACTCAAGTTGACAGTTAACCAATTAACCACCACAACCACCAAACCAGTACTCCCCCCAAATTCCGAAGGATTATCTCAGAAAGAGATGATGAAGTTAACAATGACCAAATGTCTAATGTAATGAATACACAAAGTGGGGTGAGCAGTTAAGTATAATGGAAAAATAAAGAATCAGCAAAAAGAAAATAAGACAGTAGCCAGGCGTGGTGGCACACGCCTTTAATCCCAGAACTCGGGAGGCTGAGGTAGGAGAGGCGTTGTGAGTTCGAGGCCAGCTTGGGCTACAACGTGAGCGCAAGGCTGACCTGAGCTACATAGTGCGACCCTACCTCAGAAAACTAGGGCCAGGAGTTTGGCTCAGTGGCTTAAGCGCCTGTCTGGCAGGCATGAGGTTGTGAGTTCAATCCCTGGTGCTGCAAAAAAAAAAAAAAAAAAAGTGACAGAAATAAGCCAATACTTATCAGTAATAACTCAATGCGTATGTTTTCAATTCCCTTATCAAAAGCCACAGATTGGCACAATGGATCAAGAAAAAATTTAATAGTATGCTGTATACAAAAAATACATTTAACCAGAAACAAAACTCTTAGACTAAAAGCCAATGGATGTAAAACAATATTCCACACAATGGGAACCAGAAAAAAAAAGCAGGTGTAGCTATCCTATATTCATACAAAGTCAACTTCAAGCCAAAATTGATCAAAAGAGGCCAAGAAGATTACTACATATTGGTTAAGGGAACAATACGACAAGAAGATATAACAATTATTACTATATATGCCCCAAATAATATCACACCCAACTTCATAAAACAAGTTCTACTGGACATAAAAATCAGATAAATACAAACACAATTATATCATATATACCCCACTATCACAAATAGACAGATCACCTACAGAAACAACAACAAAAAATCAGTCTAATAAAACCTTCAAACAAAAGGATTTAACAGACATCCATGGAGTGTTCCACCCAACAACAGAATACTCATTCTTACCAGCACATGAAATGTTCTCCAAAATAGACCACACACTAGCCAATAAAGAAAGCGTAAGTAAATGTAAAAGAATTGAAATTATACTCTGCATATTATCAAATCATAGAATGAAACTAGAAATCAATGGCAAAAGAAAATACAGCAATTATGCAAATACATAGAAACTAAGCAGTACGCGCAAGTAAACAATGGGTTATACAAAAATTAAGGGAGAATCAAGACAGCTTCTAGAACTAAACAATAATGCCAGTACAACATACCAGAATTTATGGGACACAATGAAAGCAGTCAAGAGAGAAGTTTACAGCTGTGAATGACCATACCACAAAAATGGAGGCCAAATAACCTAATGATGTACCTCAAGGTCCTAGAAAGACAAGAACAATCTAAACCCAAAGCTGGTACAAAGAAGGAAATTATAAAAATCAGCACAGAAATCAATGAAAAAAATACAAAGAAGCAATTAACTGAAGAGTTGGTTCTTCAAAACAGCAAACAAAACAGACCAACCTTTAGGCAATTTACCAAAAAAGAAAAAAGAAAAAAAAAGACCTAAATCTATGTAATTAGAAATTAAAAGGTGAAATCACAATGGACAGTGCCAAAATAAAAGATTATGACAACTACTTTGCAAACCCATACACCAATAAATTGTAGAACTCCAAAGAAATAGATTTCTAGATACTTACGAGTTGCCAAGACCAAGAAAATTTAAAAATCCTGAATAGTTCAACAATAGGCATAAAATGGAAGTGGTAATAAAAAGCATACCAACAAAGAAGAGTCCAGAATGGACTCAGTGGTTAATTCTAAAAATCTCAGGGAAGATCTCCTCAAGCTCTTTAATGAAATTATACGGAAAGGAGTACTCCCCAAGTCATTCCTGGAAGCTGCCATTATGCTGATTGCAAAACCAAAAAGGATCCAACCAAAAAAAGAGAACCATAGACCAATCTTTTTAATAAATATAGATGCAAAATTATACAACCAGATACTACCAAAAAGTAATGTAATGAATCATCAAAAAATCATATACCTTGACCAAATAGCCTTCATCCTAAGGATGCAAGGATGGTTCAACATATGCAAATCAATAAATATGATACATCACATAAATAGAAGCACAAAAACCACATGAGCATTTCAATAGATACAGAAAAAGCCTTTGACAAACTTTAACATCCTTTCATGACAAAAACACAAAAGAAAATAGGTATAGAAGGATCTTCTCTCAATCTGATAAAGGCCGTTTACTGACCTACTTCCAACATCATATTAAATCATAGTAAATGTGAGAAAACTGAAAGCTGTTCTTCTAAAATCAGGAATAAGAGAAGGATGTCTACTGTCACCACTTCTATTCTACATAGTACTCAAAACACTAGTAACAGGAATTAGGCAAGAAAAAGACAAAAGGGATATGTATATGAAAAGAAGAAAAATTATTATAATTTGCAGTAATCCTCTATGTAGACATATAAGATTCCCCAAAAATCCACTGAAAGATTCTTATAATGAATAACCAAATTCAGTAATATAGCAAGACATAATATTAATGCAAAAATTAATAGTATTCCACTGAGAAAGAAATTATGAAAAAAATACCATTCACAATAGTAACAATAAAATTAAGTACTTAGGAATAACCTAACTAAGGAAGTAAAGGACCTCTATGAAGAAAACTACAGTGCTCTGAAATAGGAAATCAAACAAGACATCAGAAATGGAGAGACATTCCCGTTCCTGGATAGGCAGAACCACTATAATCAAAGTGATCATACTTCCAAATTTGATATACAGATTTAATGTAATCTTAATCAAAATACCAATAGTATTCTTCACAGAACTGGAGATAGCAATCCTAAAATTCATATGGAACCAGAGGAGGCCCAAAGTAGTAAAAGCAATACTGGGGAGAAAGAGCAAAGTGGGACGCCTTGCAACCCTTAACTTAAAGTTATATTATAAAACTATAGTGATGAAAACAGCATGATACTAGCCCCAAAACAGACATGAGGTTAAATGGAACAGAATTGAGGATTAAGAAACAACCCTAATAACATTCAATTACTTGATCTTTGACAAAAAGGCCGAAAACATTCACTACAGGAAAGATGGCCTCTTTAATAAATGACATTGAGAAAACTGGCTATCTACATACAGAAGATTGAATCTAGACCCATATTTCTCACCATGTACTAATCTGAAGTCAAAATGGATCAAAGAAGTAAATGTTAAAACAGAAACAACCTGTTGGAAGATATAACAGTATAACTCCTAAAGTTACAGAAGTAGGAAAGGACTTTCTGAAAAGAACCCCAATTGCACAGGAAACAGTACTGAGAATCAACAAATGGAGTCATATCAAATTAAAACCTTCTTCACAGCAAAAGGAACAACTAACAGAATGAAATGAAAACCTACAGAATGAAAAACGTACCAGCTACCTCAGGCAGAGAGTTTCTATCAATAAGAAACAATTTAAAAGTTAGATCCCTCCCAAATACTCAGTCAAAAAATGAGCAACTGAAATACATAGACATTTTACAGAAGACAAAGTACAAATGGTTAATAAATACATGAAGAAATGCTCAACATCAGTGGCCATTAGAGAAATGCAAATTAAAGCAACACTGAAATTCCATCTTACCCTATAAAGAATCACCATCATCAAATAATAACGCATGCTGGTGAGGCTGTGGGGAAAAAAGGAACCCCTCCACAATGTTGATGGGAACTTAAATTAATAGAACCACTATGGAAATCAGTGTAGAGATTCCTCCAAAAACTGAAACTAGAAATTTCATTTGACCCCAGTATTCCCCTTCTAGGTGTTTTCTCAAAAGAGTTAAAATTAGACTACAATAATACATACATAGTCATGTTTATAGCAGTACAGTTAGTATCTAAATCTTGGAAGCAGTCTATAGGTCCATCAACAGATGAATGGATAAAGAAAATGTGGTATTTACTCCTAATGAAGTACTACTCTGCCATAAAAAATAATAAACTTTAGTCATTTTTAGGAAAATGGATACACCTTGAGACTATAATATTAAGTGCAATACATTAGACACACAAGTTTACATATTGCATGCTTTCTCTTATATGAGAAACCCAAATTTTAAATAAACAGCAAAATGAAAGATAATAGGAAGTAGGGAGACAGATCTGTCTCAAATGGGAAGGAGATCAAGAGCTAGAGGGATAGAGGAAAGAAAGAGGATTGAAAAAAGAATTGGGGTGTGTTATGTATATATACCAACTCCATACAAAGAATATAAACATTTACTGCAAACATACTAATAAAAAATTAAAAATACAAAAAAATTAAATAAATTATCTTTATAATTAAAGAAATGGATTCTGGATTCATAAATTTCTTATATATACATAAATTATTTTAGTGGAAGATAAACATTCAAAATGTTTTAGCAAATTCGTAATTATTTTCTTTATATTTTATATGGATGTACCTTGTCATTTAAGTTTGATGTCTTAATTGCTTCATAAGTACCACATAATTCTAGTACTTCACTATGAGTTATGGCTATGAACTCAATTTAATGGGGGGCTACATTTCTGAGTATAATTAATACAAACCCTTAGGTTTTAATTCCTTGTAATTTCTTCTATGATTATTGTTTAGTTTCATATAAATTAACACAGTATACAGTATATGTATGTCTTTTATTTATAAGACAGTGAGGCTTGTTTCACAATCTATAATATAGGGTTTAATATAAATGACAAATTTTACTTCTTTAATTTATCTATAAATTTAAAAAATTAAAACTACTATAAAAATAAGTAGATAAATATATATATATATATATATTTTTTTTTTTTTTGGTCTTTTTGAGATAGGGTCTTGCTATGCAGTTGAGCTTGGCTTTGAGCTCACTTTGTAGCCCAGGCTGGTTTTGAACTTGCAACGATTCTCTTGCCTCAACCTCTGGAGTGCTGGGATTACAGGTGTGTGCCACCATGCCTGGCTAAATATTTATATCTTAATAGTATTTTTACTCACTTTTGAGTTGCAGGAGACAAACTAACATTAAAATTTCACACATTATAATGTGGTCCTATTGTGTGTGCCACCATGCCTGGCTAAATATTTATATCTTGATAGTATTTTTGCTCACTTTTGAGTTGCAGGAGACAAACTAACATTAAAATTTCATGCATTATAATGTGGTCCTACTGCACATGGGAAGAACACAGCTGTACCACCTGCAATTCACAAGTTGGAGACCATCTCAGATGTCCTACATTGTTTAATGAGCAGTGTCCAGTGATCATGTGCTTGGATATCGGTGATACATCAAGTGGCTTTAAATATCTTTACACGCTTACTCTTAGTTTCTTTGCTTAATTCCTTGTGGGTTAAACACAAGCAGTGTGCAGACAGCACTGGTGCAAGGAGCATACTCGGCATAGCATTGCTCTAGGGAATACTTGTATTGGAGAGATTGGAGTTTAGGAAAAGAGGTAGAGAAAGACTTTATAAATTATAATCAGAGAAGGAAGGAGACCACAGATTTGTGGAAGACTAGGAAATTTTAAGGAAGAAGTGGTTAATTATGGTGACTGCAAGAAAGAGAACCAAAAATAAGCCATTGAATTGACAGTAGGACATTAATAACTTTTGAAAGTTATTTCAGTAGTATCCTGGTGGTGGTAGTGAAGAAAGCCAGGTATGAGTGAGCTGAGGAACTGGGGAAGTAGTGCAAACCACTGAGGACTACCCTTTCAAGACATGAGGTCATAAGGAAATAAAAATAGTGTGGAAGTCTGAAGGTGCAAACCCATGCAAGGAATATTTGTTAGACTAGGGCAGATTTTTAAAAACTGTCTAACAGGGAATGCTTGTAATTCCAGTACTCTGGGAGGTTGAGACAGAAGGCTTACAAATTTGAGCCAGCCTGGGTGACTCAGTGAATTAGTGAGATTCTGTTTCAAACAAAAAATAAAAACAGGGCTGGGAATGTAACTTAGTGCAAAGGTCCTGGGTTCAATCTCCAGTATGGAAAAAAAAATCTATAATGTCACTGAAGCCATATCAAACCAAAGAGAGTTCCCTTTCTTCAGTGTTATCCCAGAAAGCTACATTGGGGGATTTAAGAATTTTTATTAACTCAGTTGCTCCTGGTTTATGCATAAGGAAAATATATTTTAAATGCACTAGGGAACATAGTTAAATCAAGCCATGTTAAAGATACACATCATTTTGTAAATTAAGAAGTTTCTCTTTGATTTATCATTATTATGGGTTAGTCCACATATTGATAAAACAGGTTCAAGTCATATCTATATGTGAAGAGTTTACTTCAGTTCCCAGAATATGCCTTGGCTCTCTGCCCTCTTTCCAGTGAGCATTCACTGTGCCCAACACTATGCTAGGTACTGAGGCTACAATTATGCCTAAGATTTAGACCCTCTTCAGAAGAGGCTCACAGGGTAAATATTAGTAGTCATTGTTATGGTTTATATTTAGTGTCCCCCAAGAGCCTCATGTATTCATCAGTGGACTTTTCAAAGGTGACCAAATTATGGGGCATTGTAGCTGACTTGTTGTTAGGAGGGAGTGAATGTCTGGTAGGAAGAAGCTGGGGTGTGACCTGGAAGGGTATATTCCCACTTCTTCCTTTATTCTTTCTGCTTCTGCTTGCCATGCCATGAACGATTCTCTGCTGCTGAACCCACCTGCCATCCTGTCCTGCCTTGGAGGTAGTGGACTATGGACTTCAACCTCTACAGACTGTGAGCCAAAATAAACCTCTCTTTCCTTAAATTGCAGGTTTCTGATATTGTGTCTTGGTGACAAGAAAAGCAACTAAGACAAATTTTGGTACCAGAGAAGAGGGATCATTGCTCTGATGCTACCTATGTGGTTCAGAAGCCTTTGGAATGGCTTATATGAGGAGTTGGAAAGGTTTGATGATACTGGATAGGAAAGCATGGCAGGTATGGTGATGCATTCCTGTAATCCCAGCACTGGAGAGGCTGAGGCAGGAGGATCTTTGAGAGTTCGAGACCAGTCTAGGCTACAAAGTGAGCTCAAGACCAGCCTGAACTTCATAGTGAGACCTGTCTCAAAAAGACAAAAAGACAGAAAAAAAATAAAGAAAAAAGCACTAGTATGCTTCAAGTTGAGCTTCATGGGAGATTCTGCTCAGATCTTAGAAGACCAGAATACTGATTTTAAAAAAGCAGATGGAAAAGATCAGACTCATGAGATTTAAATTAAGAACAAGGACTCCATTGGCAGTTTGACTCTAGGCAATGTGTGTTATGATCTGCCAGAAAAATGTGTCTACAATTTGCTTATGTCTTGAGACCTTGGAGGAGACTGAGATTAAGCAGGTAGATTAGTTAATCTAGCAAAGGAAATGTCAAGGCAGCCTAATGTTTAGGCTGTAGTATGTATACTGATTCATGCCTTTAGCCAGGTTTCTACTGAAAATCAGGAGCAAACAACCAGTTTGAACAGTTTTTTGTTTCTCCAGGAATGAAAGGCCAGCAAAGTTGGAGCAGAAGAAATCTTGGTTGAGGAATGAACAGGGCATGTAGGAATCAGCAAGACCCCTCCCTTTTCAGGGTCAAAGCTGCAACAATGAATGGCATTGTTTAGAGAAGAAAGCCCTAGGACACCTGCTCCAGGATAAGAAATGCTGTGTAAGGAATCTATTCTCTGAGATTTGATTCAAAATTCTCAGTCATTCAACACTCAGAAGCCTCTGCAGTCATAATGCAAAAAACCCTGGTTACACAAGAAAGTGGCAGATCTTTGTGTCATATACTTGGTGCTGGTTATGGGCTCAGGGAAGAGTTATGGGCTCAGGGAAGTCTCCACCCAGATTTCAGAAGGTCAGGGAGACCAGGTAGTGCGGCCCTGCAGTGCATAAAGTGAGAGTGAAGCCAGAAGTACAGTGGAGAACCCAGGAAGTTGGAGAAGCCAGAAATATGGAATGTCTGAGGAGAGGCAGTTCACGAGATAGCCATGAGGGCTATAACCTTGGGCAATGCCATAGGATCAGGGCCACACAAGTCCTTTGAGATTGCATCTCACAGCTTGCCCCAGGTGCTGGACATACAAGTACAAGACTTGTTGTTTGTTTCGGTCTTGCTTTGGTTCAGTTTCTTCCTATCTCCTTGGTCCTCCCTTTTGGAATAGGAATGTCTGCCCTGTGCCTTTGTATGTCTGCAGTGCTTAACTTTCTTCTTGATTTTCACAGAGGCGAGGCTCACAACTAAGAGTTTGCTTTGAGTCTCAGAGAAGACTTTGGACTTGGATTTGATACGATTAAGATTTTGGTGACTCTTAGACATGGATAAAATGCATTTTGTATAAAGAGATGTACATGAGTCTTTTGGCGGACAGAGGTGGAATACTACAGTTTATATTTAAGTGCCCCCCAAGAGCCTCATGTGTTCACTGGTGGGCTTTTCAAAGGTGACTAGGTTATGAGGGAATTAAAATTGACTTACTGTTAGAAGGTGGGGTGTGGTAGGAAGAGATGGGTCACCAGGGGTGTGACCTGAAAGGGTATATCTCCCTTCTACACTCCTCCCCTCATTCTCTGTTGCTTACTATTCTTTGAGCAGTCCTCCTTCACCATGCCTGTCTGCCACATCATCCCTTCTTGGAGTTGTCAAACTATGGGTTGAAATCTATCAAGACTGGTAATCAAAATAAACTTCTCCTTCCTTAAACTGTATCATCCTCCAGATATCTTCCCAAAGATGTATGTATATCCATGTTTATAGCAGCACAATGCATAATATCTAAATCTTGGAAGCAGCCTATATGTACATCAATAGATGAATGGATAAAGGAAGTGGTATTTGCACACCATAAGGAAAGATAAACTTGAATCATTTGTAGAAAAGTAGATGTACCTTGAGACATACTGTTAAATGAAATAAATCAGATACACAGCTTAAATACTGTATGGTTTTTCTTCTGAGAAACTTGGTATATAAATAAAGTGCCAAAAAAAGGTGGGGGGAATGTTATTGTAATTCAGCATGGATAATGTGCTGAATATAAAACTGTACCTTGATTTAGTATAACTGTTTTATGTTTTTTGCCCTGTCTGACTGTTAATCTGTATGTATGATACTTAACTTTATAAGGACTTATAAGTGAATCTGATGCTGTTAAAAGGGGGATGGAGGGAAAGGGGAAAAACAAGAATTGAGATGTGTTATGTACTAATTCCTTATAATGAATCTAATCATTATGTACTGCAAACATCTACTAATAAATATAAAAAATTGTACAAAATTGAAAGTGTCATGTGTTGTGTCTCACTGACCAGAAAAAAGTCTAAGTCAGTCATAATGCTTTCTGGTTGACATAGCTGAAAACAGCAGCTGAGGTGAGCTTAGGGATAGTCAAATCAGAAGCTCTGATAGGTAACTAAGGACATAGATTCTTTCCATATTTGTACTGTGCTAATCGTAGTATTTCTGCTTTCTCCATGGGTTGGCCTGCCTCAGGTTACAACAGCTGCAGCAACTGGCCCATGCCACATTCTCATAATAATAGTTATGGGGTTAAACTGAGCCATCCCTGTAGCTCACTTTACCAAGTTCCCAACCAATTGTTTTCCATCTTCTAAAGATAAAAACTACATCCTGAGCTCTTGTGAAAATCCTGGATGAGGTGAATGAAACTATCACTTTAATCACATTACTTCTCCATGGCTTGACCTGGACCAGGATCCTACCTCTTGCAAACATTTGGTTCCCCAAGTAGAGGGTTTCTGAAGTTAGGCAGGACAGGTTTTTGAGTAGATGATTGCTTGCCAAGCCTTCACACATCGTGGCATGTCATGGGAGACAGAGAAAAACATAATCTGTAGTACAGTTTACCGGATTAAACCCACACATGAAGGTTCCTGTTGCTTCAGTACTCGCTCAGCAGTTCTAGATACTAACATTTACATCAGGGCATTAACTGTATTTTATTTACAGCACCTCAATTAACAGTGTCTGTCAAAGATAGAAAATCATGTACTTGAATGAGACCTCTATTAATATTAATACCAAGAAACAGAAGAGACACAGTTTCTAAGCTAATGTTTGATACTGGTTGTTTCAGTAAGGTCTTTTCTGATGTCTTTATGCTTTTGCAGTTTAATGTAATCGGTAAGTGGAGACAAATATACGTGGGTTCAGGTGTTCTGCCAAGTACCTGCACTGTGATAAAGGGCAAATTAACTCTTCTGAGTCTGTTTCCTAATGTGTGTCACACAATGCTAATACTACCCATTTTGATGGGGTGTTCCTGAGGATTAAATAAAATTATGTAAAGCAGTTAAGGTTGGCCTGGAATATACCGTTTTAAGTCTGCCTGCCAAAGTTCTTCTCCAGTGGAACCATTGCTCTGACCTTTCTTGGACATTTAGATGGTGCTTTCCTGTTTTTACACCACCACGACCTTATTATTACACTATAATCTGTTCATTGCCCATAGTTCCCTATTACTAACCCGGAATCTCCAAATGGCCAGCAATTGTCCTACACTTTGTAACTCCTGGCTATTGGCAAAGGTCGACCCCCACTCAGCGTTCCACGTTTGTTTTTGTTTTGGCTGACAGCGCTTATCGGATTGGGCTGGAGGTGCCGGAGACGGGGGCGCGGCCCGAGGGAGAGAGGCGTGCCCCCCGAGGGTGCGCTCCCCAGATATGCCCGAAGGGACCCAGCCTCAAGGGTTGGGATGGGGGGCCCGGAGGTCACCCACTAGGCTCTCGTAAACCTGCCTTACAGGCATGCGGGCCTCCAGAGGCGCGCCCGGGTAGAAGTGCGCGCAGGCTGCAGTGCTCGCTTCCGGGGCGGCACAGCCTTCCCGCCCAGCCCGCGCGCCCTCGCACCCCTGCGCCCCGGCCCGCGCCCCGCAGACATCGCCCGGGTCCCCCCCAGATGCCGGCGAGGCCGGGAGCCTCGCGGACGTGACGCCGCGGGCGGAAGTGACGTTTTCCCGCGGTTGGCCGCGGCGCTCGGTTGCCGGGCGGGGGAGGGCGCGTCAGGTTTTTCTCAGGGGACGTTCAAATTATTTTTGTAACGGGAGTCGGGAGAGGACGGGGCGTGCCCCGACGTGCGCGCGCGCCGCTCTGCCCGCGCTCTTCCATAGCTCGCCGCGCCGGCCCGGGGAGCGCGTCATGCCGCCCAAAACCCCCCGAAGAGCAGCCGCCGCCGCGGTGGAGCCCCCGGCGCCGCCGCCGCCGCCGCCCCCTCCCGAGGGGGACCCGGAGCAGGACAGTGGACCCGAGGACTTGCCTCTGGCCAGGTGAGCGTGGGAGCGGCGGTCGCCGCGGCCCGCCGACGGGAAGGGTGCCCCGAGGGTGCGGAGGCTGGCTGGAGGTGCATCTTCTCCGCGCCGGTGCCGGAGCGGGGAGGCTGCGGCTCTGTTCCCCTCCGCGGCGCAGCGTGGGCAGGACGGTGTCAGTGCTCTATGTTTGCGAGCGAGACGAGGGCATTCTCGGAGGGGTCTCAGCTCTGGCTTGACAGGTGCCGGGCGGGTGGGGCTTGGGTTCCTGAGCGAAGTGACAGGTGCAGTGTTTCCGCCAGCGAGACTGAGGCTCGGAGGCGTCTGGTCACTGCGAGCCCCTGTCGAACGCGCGCGCGCGCATACGCACACACACGCGCGCACACACACACACACACACGAATACAAGAATGACTGTTCTATAGTTTTTCTCCTGTGGAGATCTGGTGTACTCCCGGAGTCGTTTGACTTTTCTGTTTGGTCTCCTGCGATGCAACAGTTGGGAGTCTTTTCCTTTGGGCGTGCCCTGCACCCACACAGCCCAGCCCTGGGAGAGGCCTTGGGTGTGAAAGGCAGGGTCGTAGTTGTCAGTTGCCCCCAGGATACTCGGCTGAGGGGCTTTGTGAGGTTTCCTTGGAACAATGCTTTACAGCTTTGGAGGCTTAAGGCCATCCTTGCTGATTGATGGAGCATAACTTTTTAGGGGAACTGGTATGCTGGCGAAAGTTTCATGAGACATTTGAGGCACAAGTGCTTAGAAGTTTCTACACTTCCCTTTTTCTCTCCGTTGGATAGGAACCTTTCTGCGTCTTAGTCGACCTCAGCATACCTTAATAATTCGTCCATTTTTGCTTTTGACTTTGAGCCAGCAAGGATCCTGATGCCTCTTTTTGATTTTGCTTTTGGTTGGTACAAAGTGGTGTTCTTGTGCTCACAGGAACGTTTCCTCCCCATTTATTAAATGAAATTTAAATTTGAACAAGTCCTTGTGGATGCAGTAGAACATGACAAGGAAGTATTTATCGTATTTCAAGATCTTATTTTTCTCTATTGGGGTACTTTATGATTTTGCAACTAAAATTGAAGGAGTGTAATTGTCATTATTGTCAGCAGTAATTTTGTTTTGAGACTACAGATCGTTGCAGGGAAATAGGACTTGTTTCTGTTCCTCACCACTCTTTCGCCCGTACTAGTCCATCACCAAGTCTCATTTTATCTTCATTGAATAGTACCTTTCTTTCCAGTCCCCATACTCTAACAGAATTCAGGCCAAATTATGAAAGATTGGAATAAGATTTTGGAAATGGACTGTGCAAGACTTTTTAAAATCTAGATATTTAAATGGCCTGTCTTATAGGCCAGTTAAAATCATATTGTTTAGGAAAAACCTAGGTCTGGGGGATGTTATAGGAAAAGATATCACTTTAACTTTTTATTAAGCTCTGATGTATTCAGTGCCTGAAAATTTCCCTTTGGAAAGAACAGTAATAGCTACTCTAACAAATTATTCTTTGTCATTCACTCAACTTTGGGAGCATTTTTGGTTACCGTAGAGTAAGCAGAAATTTTGAAATTCTTGCCATCACCTGGAAAAGAAGGACCTTGTTTCTTTCATTTTTTTCTAAACACATTATTTTGTATATCTTTACATGTGAGAATTATCAGAAATTCTCTTATGAGGCACATGCATATAAGGTATAGTCTATTTTTGTTTTTCCATACCCACAAAAATTTTCATTAGCACAGATCTGTGCATCATTTGGTGAATATGTGCAAACATCAGAGTGCACTTACCCAAACCTAGATGATATAACCTTATTACTTCATATAGTTTCTTGCTGCAATCAAAATGTGTGATGCTCCTGCTAGCACAATACAACATACTGTTTTACAGTAAACTTTCTTTTACAAAGTGAGAGTGAACTCTAAAGTAGTGATGAAAAGTATAGTATGGTAAATACATAATCCAGTAGCTTATTATTAAGTATTATGTGCTGTAAATAATGGAATGTGCTATACTGGCAGGAGAATAGGTTTGTTTATGTTAGCATCACTAAAAACATGTGAGTGATGGCATTGTGTTAGGACCTTATGTTAGCTAAGGTGGTGGTGGTGAAATTTTTACAGTTCCATTATAATCTTTTGGGACAACTGTTGTATACCGACTCTGTCACTGATTGAAATGTTATGTGACACATGACTATACCCTATTCTTTTTTTTTTTTTTTTTTTTTTGGACCAGGGATCGAACTCATGACCTTGTGCTTACCAGGTAAGCACTTGAACTGCTGAGTTAAATCCTCTGCCCAACACATGACTGTAGTTAGCAAGGGCAAGACCACCGCCTGGCTATCTTGAAACCAAGAAACTTGCTTAAGGATGGATACAGGGACCTATCCAACTGCACTTGCAGTGACACAGTCCATTTCTACTCTGAAACTTGAGATTTTCTGTTGTATCTCCTCTGGCCTGAGTGATATAGTTGGAACAGAAACTGAGGGGAACAGCATGCTACACCTTCATTATTGAAATAATCAGGAACTAATATGTGTTGAAGAAGACCATCTAGAATGGTGGTCAAGGACTTTGATTATGGTGTTAGTCTATTTATTTGGTTCATATCATAGTTTATTCTTACCTGGCCATGATCTCAAGTCAGCGCTTTAGCTGGTTTGATAGACATCTATAAAACAAGGATAGAGTACTGGTGTAATGTAGCTGGTGTGGGTGGTCAGTGAAACCTATGCATTCGAGACACTTTGTATAGGGTCATAGTAAATACTCAAAAGTTAAATTGTGCCTTGTATTATTAGTACTACTATTATTAGATGTCATATAGATATTAAATGAATGAAAAAGAGCCAACAGGAATTTATTGAATGCTGATCTTGGTTAAGAAAGGTCAAGGGAAAGAGCTGAAATAAGCAATGCAATAATTGATACCAAGTTGATTATCATAAGAAATAGTAATAGGGAGATTATATAAAATATTGATATAGACTGCAGTTTAGCAAAGTCAGTGGCATTGAATTGCATATGTAATATCACCTATGGGCTTTTCTCTTCTTGCTGTTATAATTATTCCATTTTCCCAATGTTGACTCTTGTACTTTTCTTTCACTGAGCTGTTTTGCTGCTTGGAGTATTATTTGTTTCACCATGTCAACAGATATTTTTCACTATGTAATATTCTTATTTTAGGAAGACCATAAAAAAGATAAGCATATGTTTAAATTCTAAGTGCAATTTTTTAAAAAGATAAATTCTGAAAATACTTAATGATGTTTTCTTTCAGAATAGGTCTATTATGTTCAAACTGTTGAAAAATGTTTACTTAGTTTGATTTGTGTGTACCTATTATATGATTATTTTCATTTGTTAGGCTTGAGTTTGAAGAAACTGAAGAACCTGATTTTACTGCATTATGTCAGAAATTAAAGATAGCAGATTGTGTCAGAGAAAGAGCTTGGTTAACTTGGGAGAAAGTTTCATCTGTGGATGGAGTATTGGTAAGGATTTTCTTAAAAGTTTTTGAAATTCTTCTCATTTTAAAAATAGTTTCAAATCACTGTAGAAAATTTAAAAAATAGAAAAATGTAAAGAAAATAAAAACTAATAATAATCCCATTAACTACAGGTAACTTAACTCTGATAAATTTAAAAATGTTTAGAAAAAAATCTCCTTACATAAAATTTGCACAGAGTATTTAAAAGCAAATCTTAAATATCATATTTGATTAATAAATACTTTATTATGATATAAGGACTCTAAAGAAACACAACTATGTCTTCAAAGTACTTTTAATAGCTTCTAATATGCAGTCAGTGCTCAGATTTCCTCATTGTCTCAGAGTTAGTTTTGTTAGAATTTATGATAATATCTTCATATATTTCTTCCAGTTTTTCTTGCATGTATATGTACATGTATAATAATGATAGCGGGAAATAATTACTGTGGTTTTCTTATGAACTTGGGGAATATTATAAATACTTTGCAAGTAAGTCATTTAACAATATAAAATATGACATTTTGCATGTAAAATTTTAATTTTATATGTGAAGATACTATGTACAGAGAGGTTAAGGTATCTAGACCAAGATCTTTAGGAAAAATTATCTCAAAATACAAATTTGTAGTTATGCATATGGTTGTATGTATTTTCATGTAGTTTTTGTTGTTTAACATCATGAATATTTTCTTACGTTTTCTTATTTTTGGCAATACATTTTGTAGTGACAGCATAATATTTTATCTGTTAGCTATATTCTATTTTAACTCTTACTACTGATGGATGTTTAGTTTATTCCCAAATTTTTGATGCTGCTAAATAATGTGATGTACATGCTTATTCGTAAAAATAGTACCTGACACAAAATAAGTCCTTGATAATTTAAGTTAATTAATGATCTGTGATACTTTTATTAGAATAAATTCTTGCAAGTTGAATTACTGAGTCAAAACATTTTTTATGATTTGACAATTATTGTTAAATTTCACTCCACATAGACACTCTTATTATCACAGCATAAAAAAAAAAAAACTTTTAAAAAGAGGTTTAAAAGTCTCTGGAGATAAAAACAAGAGAATACAAGTTTCATAATTCTAAGAAATTTAAACATAGTATCAACTCCTTACGTAAAATGAGAATACTGAAGCATCTTGGATATGTGACTTGGGTATAACCATCCCAGAGCATCTAAAGTATATTTCTACTTACTTGGGTACTTTATGTATAAAGCTATTTTTTTGTGCATATGCAGTTGAAGGGAGTGATACCTCCATCTGTCTCTTGCTCAAATACTAGCATTTAATTTTCAGAACATTAGAAATGGGTAGCTGCTTATGTGGAATATTTATGATTACAGTTTCCAGTTTATGAGTTTGTTTCTAGTTTATAAGTGTGTCGTGCTCCAAATCTGTTTTCCAGTGCAGTATGGTAATTATATTTCTATCCTAATTCGTATAACTTTTTTTTTGGTACTGAACTGTAATAGTTTTAATAATAGAAGCTTTTTTATTCTTCAGAGTTGAAAATGTGTATATACATGCATCTACTTTCTTATCCTACCCTTGTCTCTTCCTGGCTTTGTTCCTACCTTCCCTGAAAACTGGTACAACTTAAATCTCATTTCCTAAAGAAGCTCATGATGGGGACAGGGATGTGTGAAATCACTCTTGGTTTTGTGCTAGAAGAAGATAACAAAAGAATTTAATGTTACCTTTGGGATTGGGGGTACCTTTTTGAAGGCTGCTTTTTGGAAGGTATGGCAGAATATGATCTTTTTATAATAATATAACAAAGTTTTCCTTTACATATTATTTTAAGTGATAGTCTAGTTTCTTAGGGTTTGTCTGAGAATTTAGCCTCCATTTTTACAGTAACTTCTCAGGGAGAATATGATGGAGCTTGTTCTCCAAACATACAATGTTGTGAACAAGAACAAGCACATGTAATGACAGGATGAAACTATGTTCAGTGCAGCTCTGTTAGTGGTAGTTGTCTATTTTGTCTGAAACAAGAAGAGAAAGATAGTAACTTGGGGGGAATCCTTTTTGGCAATTAAAAGCAGATGATGTATATTGAACTACAGAAGCAATTAAGATTTGGAATTAGTTGGGCAAGGTGGAGTTACATCTGTAATTCCAGCTACTCAGGCGGATGAAGCAGAAGGATGGCAGGTTTGAGGTCACCTTGGGTAACTCACTGGGATCCTATGTCAAAATAAAAATAAAAAGGACTAGGAATATAGGTCAGTCATAGAGTGCATGTGTAGCATGCCTAAGTCTCTAGGTTTAATTGCTGTACTAGTAATTATGGAAACAAAAACTAAACTAAAAAACTCCATAATTTTAAACAAATTACCTAAAATCTCCAAGCCTTCGTTTTCGTATCTGTGAAACAGGCTAGTAAGATTTTCTGGAACTTGGAGTCATTGTGCATATTAAATACGTTAATGCACATTAAGCATTGTTAGTATCAATGAATGCCAATATGAATGGCAGAATGATCACTTAAGGATTAATCTTGTTAATTTTATTATTAGAATAATGCTTAGAAGAAAATGAGAGTCAGTTAAATGATTATCTGTTTGTTTTTGACACTAGAGATCAAACCTAGGTCCTTGCACATGCTGGCAAGTACTCTATCACTGAGCTACATTCTCAGTCCCTAAATGGTTGAGTTTTTAAATACGTGGGTATTGATTTTGTTAAAATTCTTATTGTTAAGTCCTTTAGAGTTAGGAAAGTTGTTTATACATTCTTGAAAGTCTCCAGTAATCTTCTTTAATAAAAGTTTTATGGTACTTTATTTAGAAAATTGTTCTGTTTTTTTAAATAAACATTTATAATATATAATCTGATTCCTATCAAAATTAGATTTTGTTCATGCTGCACTCGTAGCATATGAATAAGGAACTTTTCTTTAAGAAATTGACTAAGAATGGTGTTTTTGTTGTGGCTCAGGGTGAATCAGTTGTTAGAATTTTGGTTTTCTTTCTGCATCTCAAATGGTAGTGTAGTGTAGTAAGATGGAAAAGGCTTTGGACATCAAGGCACAAAACTTTAGTTTTTTGTTAGCTCCCCCTTACCTGAGATTTTACTATCCACAGTTTCGGTTAGCTGTAGTCAACTGCAATCCAAAAATATTAAATGGAAAGTTCTATAAATGATCAGTTTCTGAATTTGAAATTATGTTCTGTTCTGAGCAGTATGGTGAAACTTCTATTTGTCTCAGTCCACCTGCCTGGGATATGAATGATTTTTTTGTCTCACGTGTCTGTGCTACATACTCTTCTTGCCTGTTCGTGACATATGTCCATCTTGGTTATCAAATTAACTGTCATGGTATATGTTCAAATACTATTTTGCTTAGTAATGGCTCCAAAATCTAAGAGTAGTGTTGCTGACAATTTGGATATGACAAAGAGAAGCTGTATTAGATAAAAGGCAAAAGTTTATCATAGGTATATGTCCATAGACATACTTTGGAGATATTACAAGTTTGGTTCCAGGGTACTGCACTGAAATAAATATTACAATAAAGAGAGTTGCAATTTTTTTTTGTTTTCCAAGTGCATATAAAAGTTAAGTTTATACTTTACTTATTTGCTGTACAGTAGCATTACGTCTGAAGTATATACAGTGCTTTACTTATTAAAAATACTTACGCTAGGGATGTAGCTTGGCAATACAGTGCCTGCCTGATCAGTGCTAAGGCCCTCAGATTGATTCCCAGTACAAAAAACAAACAAACAAATAAACCAATAAACCAAAAAAGACTGTATTGCTAAAATATGCTAATACTCTTCTGAGCTTTAAGCAAGTTACAATATTTTTGTGGCTTCAGCGTTGAAGACTACTGACTAATTAAGGTGGTGAATGCTAAAGGTTAGAGTGGTTGTGGCAGTTTCTTAAAATAAGATGATAGTGAAATTTGATGCATAGATCAACGCTTTCTTTCTTGAGAGATTTATCTGTAACCTGCAGTGCTGTTTATCCATAGTAGAGCTTCTGTCAAATTGGAGTCAGTTCTCTCAAATCCTGCTGTTACTTTATCAACTAGGTTTACGTGATGTTGTAAATCCTTTGTCATTTCAATAATGTTCACAGCCACCTCATCAGAGGTAGAATACATCTAAGGAAACCACTTTATCTACTCATACATAAGAAGCAACTGCTCCTCTACTAACATTTTATCCTGAGATTGCAGTAATTCATTCACATCTTCAGGCTCCATTTCTAGTTCTCTTGCTTGCGCTCTCTCTCCCTCTCTCTCTCTCTCTCTCTCTCTCTCTCTCTCTTGCACGCTCTCTCTCTCTTTCCTTCTCTGTCTTTTTCTGTCTTTCTCTGTCTCTATCTCTCTCTGTGTGTAATTCAGGCTGGCCTTGAATTCACTATGTAGTCCAGACTGACTAGATGCATTGATGAGCAATAATAATTTAAAAGGAATCTTTTCTAAGCAATAGTTCTCAACAGTGGACTTCAAATATTCAGTAAACCATGTTGTAAGCAAATTTGCTGTCATCCAGCCTTTGTTTCATTTATACATCACAGGCAGAATATAATTTTTAGAATAATTGTTAAAGGTCCTAAAATTTTCAGAATGGTAAATGAACATTGGCTTAAACTTTGCAGCTGCATTAGTCCTTAACAGGAGAGTCAGTCTATTCTTGGAAGACTTTAAGCTAGGCATTAATTTTTCTCTAGTCATGAAAGTGTCAAATGGCATCTTCTTTCCAGAAAAGGCTATTTGTCTCCATTGAAAATCTGTTGCAGCTTCATCAATTATAGTAACTAGATCTTCTGAGTAACTTGGTACATGTTCCACAACTGCATTTGCTGCTTCACCTTGCACTTTTCTATTATGGAAATGGTTTCTTTCCTTAAAGCTCATGATCCAGCCTCTGCTATCTTCAGATTTTCCTTCTGTAGCTTCTTCACCTCTTTCAGCTAGATTAATCACTTTCCTGTTGCTGGGACAAATACCCAATAGCCCTGACATAAGGGAAGAGAGCTTTATTTGACTCATAATTTTAGATGATTCAGTCCATGCATGGTTGACTGGCTCCAAGGCAGAAATGGCATGGTGTAGGGGCATGGGACAGGACAGCTGCTTGGCCCATGGTATCCAGGAATCAGAAAGAGAAGGGAAGAGCCTGGCACAGGAATCTGAGTTTATGACCCCAGAGACCCGTAGCCTCTATCCAGGCCATACCTCCTAAAGGTACATTCAGCTATGAACTTGTCTGTAGATTAATTCACTGATAAGCATAGTACCCACCACAAGACAATCTCTTCCCAACAGCCCCACCTCTGAACGCATGAAACTTCTGGGGGATGTTTGAGTTCTAACTCGACATTCCACCCTTGACTTCCTAAAAGGCTTATTTCCATCTCATTAGGTAAAATGTATTTAGTCCATCTCTAAGAGTCACCAAAGTCTTAACAGTTCCAGCATTGCCAAAAAGTCCAAATCTAAAGTCTTCTCTCAAGGCATCTTAATCTATAACTGTCAGCTCCTGTAAAAATAAAAAAAGAAAGGTAAATACTTCCAACATGCAGTGGCACAGGATAAATATTACCATCCAAAAGGGAAGAATAAAGGGATAGAAAGGAATAAAACCAAGACAAGACTGAAATCCAGCAGGCCAAACACTGAATCCCACAGCTCCATGTTTAGCATCTAGACAAGGTTATAGGAGATGTAAGCACTTGTGTAGCTCTACCATTTTTATCCTAAAGCCTATGTGACCTCTCTCTTGGGTTGAGTTTATGAACTACCTGTGATTTTCCTTAGTACATGTTCCATGTTCCTAGCATTTCCAGCTCTTTGGAGTCTCCACTGCATCTTTGGCTTCACTGTTATGGATTTTTGCATTGCCCCCTTTGGACTCCTGGCAGGGACTATGGCCCCTCTGTCATACAGTCACAATGCCTGACCCTCCAGGTCTTCTTCCAAAATCTAGATAAATGCCTCCATAAACCCATAGTTTTTGCATTCTGCATGTCTCCAGAGCCAGCAGTACATGAATGATGTCAAGGTCTGCACCCAGCTCGAGCAGTAGTCAGGCCCTCATGGAATATTGCTGCAGTGACCTCCAAGTACTTGAGTTTATATTTCCCTAGGACACCCTGAGTAACCAAGGCATCTTGGGGCTCTTTTGTCAAATCAAAGTCTTTCAAAGAACTTTATATTTTTATACCATTGAGCCTGCTATGAGTGGGGTTTGACCAACTTCTGAGATGACTCAAGGCATTTTTTCTATTGTCCTGGTGTAAAGTATGTGATTTCCTTTTTAATGGCATTAATCTTTTCAGCAACCACACATTCCTTGGCCTGAATTTTATAAGTGCTTCCTTTTTGGCAAAACTGTACATTTTTCACATAATTTGCTCCTGCTTTTAGTTCCTGTTTCTCATTATAAATTTGGCTAAAAGCATCTAGCAGTACCCAAGCCACAGTGTGGATGTTGGATTGCCTTGAAATTTTCTCTACCAGATTAATTTGTCTGTGATATTTAAATTCAGCCTCATACAAAGCCCTAGGGCATGGGCAAAATTAAGGTAAGCTCTTAGCCAGAATGTGACACCTGTGACCTCAAGTCTATTTCCTGATAGTCTTCATTCCCGTCTAAAACCTCATAAACCTGGTCTGTAGCATCCACATTATCATCAACACTCTGGCCTTCTGAACTTTGGCCGGAACTACCCGTTACGTTCTGCTTACAGCTTTCTTACTATCTTTTGCTTTGTTCTCCACACTTTTCCAAATTTGTCCTACCAACCAGGTCTGAAGGCTTCTGAAGCACAGGGCCAGTTACAGTCACAGTAACACCCTATTCCTGGTACCATATTTCTGTATTAGTAACTTCCCCATTGATGGGATAAAATACTCTCCACTGCAATTTAAAGGAGGAGAGGTTATTTGGCTCACAATTTTCAGTGAATTCAGTTCATGCATGGTTAGCTGACCCCACAACAGAAATAGCATGGCAGAAGGACATGGCACAGGATAGCTGTTCAACCTATGGCAGCCAGGAAGCAGAGAGAGAAGGGAACCGGGGATGAGGATACACACTTCCAGGTCATGTACCCAGTGACTCACTGCCTCCAACCAGGCCCTGCCTCTATGGGCACATTTCACCTATGAACTCATCAGTTGATTAATTTACTGATAAGTGTAGTACTCCAGTGTTCTAATAACCTTCCAGAAGCCCCACCTCTGAACACATGAGGCTTGGAGGACTTTTTAGATCCACACCATAACATTCAGCCTTCATATAATTAAAGAGAGTTAGACCCTTGTTCTGAATTAGGCCTTAAGTGTAGGTTGTAGCTGGTTTGATAATATATATAGCTTACTAAAACTTCATTCATATCAGCAATAAAGCTGTTACACCTCATCATTCATGTGTTCACTGGAGTAGCATTGTTATCTAGATGTTGATTCAAAGCCTCATGTGCTTATAGGTGAGGCTTTTGAGAGGTGACTAGATCATGGGTGTGTGATACTGAGTTTGTCCACTGATGAGTTTATAGCTTGGTGTGATGTTGGGAGGTGAAGTTTGGTAAGAAGAAGTGAGTCAGTGTGGCTGTGACCTAGAAGGATAGATAATTAGATAGATAGACAGATAGACAGATGGACAGACAGACAGATCTCCCTCTTCCCTTGATGACTGCTGCTTCCTGCATGCTACACCATGAGCTCTTTGTCCTCCGCCATGTCCCTCTGCTCTGTCACCCTGCCTTGGAGCCAACTGTGGACTGAAACCTCTACAAACTATGAGCCAAAATAAATCTTTCCTCCTTTAAATAGTTACTGTCAGGTATTGTGTCTCAGTATCAAGAAAGTAACTATGACGAGCACTTTTAATTTCCTTCAAGAACTTTTCTTATTAGTCACTTTCCCATTGCTGGGACAAAATAATCTGACACCTGCAATTTAAAGGAAGAAAGATTTATTGGTTCACAATGTCTAGTGGTCTAGTCTGAAGTCAGTGCCCCTGAGGCAGAAACACATGGTGGAAGTCCTGGTAGAAAAAAGCTGCTCATCTCAAGGCAGGCAGGAAGCAGAGTCGAGGACCCAGGGACAACAATACATCCTTCTAGGTCATGCCACCAGTTACTCATCTCCAAATGGGCCCCATTGCCTAACAGCACATTTAGCTAGTGAATTCACAAATGAATAAATGCACTGATGAGTGTGACACCCGTGTGATCCAGTCATGTTCCAAATACATGAAATATTTGGGGGACATTTTAGGTCTAAACCATAACATTCCTCCCCTGAGTCCCAGAAGACTCATTGTGTAAAATCCATTTGGTCCATTTCTAAGAGTTACTAAAGTCTTAACAGTTAAAGCATTGCTGAAAAGTCCAAGTCCGATGTTTCCTCTCGGATTTAATTTAAAGTCTTTGCTGTGAGTCCTTGTAAAAATGAAGAAAGAAATACAGTCAACATACAATGGCATAGGGTAAATATTGGTCAGCCTTGCCCCTATGGCTTTGCTGATTGCAGCCTACATGACTGCTTTCTTGGGATAGCTCTGCTTGTGACTTCTCAAAGGAGACATTCCACACTCCTGGTATTTCCAGCATCCTGGGATCTCCTGTGCACCTTTGACTTTAGTCTCACAACTGAATGCATTTTTCTCTGAGAAGCATACTGCTTGGCTTCTCAAGTCTATTTTTCAGTGTGTGTGGAATCCTCCAGGACTTCACAACTTCTGCATTCTGTTTGCCTGAAAAACCAGTACCATGTGGACGAAGCCCACCCAGGCCTACTGCCACCTGGAGAAGTACCCGCCACCCTGCCGCCATGACTGCAGTAGCTCTTGAGTGCTTGAATGAAGTCTGGGAAACACTTTCCTAAGTAGACCTGAATGATCTTGGGTCCATGTGCCTCTGAAAGTTTACACTTTTGCACTTTTGAACCTGTGGTAGGTGTTTGTTACTGATTCATGACATGCCTTTAAACCATGTTTCCTATGGTCCAGATGCAAAGTATTTGACTTCTTTTTAATACTCATTTTTTTAGTAACCACTTTGCAGGCAGTTTCTGGCCAAGTTATAAGTTTTTCAAATCATTGAACTCTTTTCTGTTTTGATTTTTATTGTAGATGTGATTAGGAGCACCCAGCAGTGCTTGTACCATAGTGTGAACATTGGGCTGCCTCAAAATTTTTTCTGTCCGACTAATTAGCCTACCATCTTTAAATTCAGCCTCATACAGAGTCTTAAGACATGGGTAAAGTGTAGATTGAAAGTGACACATATGGTCTCTAGTCCAACTGCCAATGGAGTTATTGTTCCTAACTAAAACCTCGTGAGCTTATGTTTTATGGTCTGTATCCTTATTAGAATTTTGGGCTCCTGAGCTCCACCTCTAATCCCCCATCTCTGCTTTCAGCAATGTAGGACTTCTCTAGCATCACTTCTTCAAATTTTTCCAATCTCCTCCTGCAAATAAGTTCTAGAGACTTCTAAACCACTTGGTTAGATACTTAGATACAGTCATAGCAGTGACTACATTCCTGGCAACAGTTCTGTATATTAGTAACTTTTCTGTTGCTGGGACAAAATACCAATACCCACAACTTACTGGAGGAGAGGTTTATTTGGCTTATAGTTTCCAGTGGGTTCAGTCCAAAGTTGACTGGCTCCAAGGCAGAAACATGATAGAGGAGCCTGGCAGAGAAAAGCTGTTCATCCCATGGCAGCCATAAAGCAGAGAGGGGAAAGGGAAGAGTTCCTTTAGGTCGTACCCCAAGTACTCACGTCCCACCAGGTCCCACCTCGTAACAGTACATTTGGCTACTGAACCCATCAGTATGAGTGGGATTTGTTTCTGATTAAGGGAAAATAGGGGCTGGTTTGATCATGGGTCTAGCCTACTAAAATTTTCTCCATATCAGCAGTAAGGCTGTTTTGCTTTTTTATCATTCTTATAGTCACTAGAGTAGGTACATGTTTAGTTTGTTTCATTAACTTTTTCTTTGCATTCAAACTTGGTTGTTTGACCTAAGAGCTTAGTGTTCAGCTTATCTTGTACTCTGATGTGTCTTCCTTACTAAGCTTAATTATTTCTAGCTTTGGGTTTAAAATGAGATGTGTTCCTTTTACTGGAACACTCAGAAATTATTGTAGTGTTACTAATTGGCATAATTTGAATATTGTGTCTCAGGGAATAGGGACACCTGGAGTGGGGAGGAATGAGAGAATGAATGAATATAGATAGATAAATACAGTATATAAAGGAACAGTCCTGAAACAGAGCACACTGATTGATTGATTGAGACAGGCTGTTGCTATGTAGTTCAGGCTGGCCTTGAACTAACTATGTAGCCAGGCTGTCCTCAAAGTTGTGGAAATCTTCCTGCCTCATTCTCCTAAATGCTGGGATTACAGATTTGCACCGCCATGTCAGGCAAGAACATATATATTTATTGACTAAGTACATTGTTTTATTTGGGTGTAGTTCATAGCTCTCCAAAAACAGTTATAATTTAGTAACATTAAAGATCATTTACAGATCATCTTAATAGATACAATAATAATTAGAAAGTTTGAAATATTGGAAGAATTACCAAAACATGACAAAGAGACATGAAGTGATTACAGTGCCCCCCAACAACTGGCACCAGTAGACTTGCTGTATGCAGGGTTGCCATAATCCTTCCATTTGTAAAAATTGTAGTATCTGTGAAGTGTAGTACAACAAAACAGTGAAACAAGCTATGCCTGCAGAGGTTTACTTTTGTTTAAGATTTTATATACTAGAAGTCCAAGATCCACATCTGATAAGGGCCTTATGCTATGCTTCTTAACATGGTAAAAAAAGCAGAAGGGCAAGTAGAAGCATGCTGAAGAGAAATACGAAGGATGACCTCACTTTTTAACAACTTGCTTTTGTGATATTTAATCTAGTTCCATCAGAGTTAAGAATCAAATCCCTTAAGAATTAACCCAGTCCCACGAGAATGGCATACTTCCTCCTAATGGTCTGATCACCACTTAAAGTTTGACCTCACCTTTGATTACTGCTACAATGGCTGTCAAATTGTAATGTGAATTTCAGAGGGGACAAACCAAACTCAAGCCACAGCAACTGCCATTCCTTACCAGTTCTGTCTAGCCAGTATATAAAGACCATTATTTTCTTTCATTTTTTCCTTCTTCCACTACTGCCTGAAATATTTCTCTAGCATATTAGTCTGAGCATTTGTAGGACTCACATGGTATAATTGCTGCCTAGTGTCTTGAGTTATTTAAGTTTTTCCTGGATTTTCAGTTATTTCAGACCTAACAGTCCGATGCCTGTTACAGTGTCATAACTTGAGGCAGAAATCACTAGTCAAATATCTTTTGTAATTTTTTTGTGCCTTTCCCCTTGTCAGTATCTCCATTAGAGATGCTGACACCAGAGATACTTCACATTTGGTGTAGGTGATAAATGTACGTTAATACATCCTTATTATCCCCAGGTACGTAAGTTACATCAGGGTTTACTCTTGGTATTGTACAGTCTGTGGATTTTGACAAATGTATAATAGCATGTATCTACCATTATAGTACAATACAGAATATGTAGTTTCACTGCCCTAAAAAAACTGTGCTTTGCCTGTTCATCCTGTATTCCCTCCAGCCACTGAAAACCTCTGCTCCTTTTTTTCTTTATTACTGTAGTTCTGCCATTTCCAAAATGTAATACAGGAACTGAACAGAATATTGCCATTACACTATAGTTTTTTGCTATGACTTTCACTAGATAAGATGCATTTTAAGTTTCTTTCATTCTTTTCATGGCTTGGTGGCTCACTTATTTTTAGTTTTTTTTTTTTTTTTCTTTCTTTTTGCGGCACCAGGGATGGAACTTACAACCTTACACCTGCCAGGGCAGGCGTTTAAGCCACTGAGCCAAACTCCCAGCCCTAGTTTTTTTGAGGCAGGGTCGCACTAAGTAGCTCAGGCCGGTCTTGCGCTCGCGTTGTAGCTCAAGCCGGCCTCGAACTCACAATGCTCCTCCTACCTCAGCCTCCCGAGTGCTGGGATTAAAGGCGTGTGCCACCATGCCCGGCTTTATTTTTAGTTTTGATTAATATTCTTTTGTGTAGATGTACCACAGTTTATCTGTTCTACTATTGAGGTCATCTTCATTTTGTCTACATTTTAGCAATTGTGAATAAACATACATGTGTGGGTTTTATTTTTATGAATGTAAGTCTTTGACTCTTTGGAGTGAATATCAAGGAACATAATGGGTGGATCATATGATATGATATGAGTATGTTAACCTTGTAAGAAACTGACAACTGAGTTTCTAAGTGCACCCTTTTGCATTCCCTAGACAGAATGATTGCTACATACCCTTATCAGTGTTTAGTGTTTTCAGTATTTCGGATTTTTTTCCATTCTAATGGGTATGTAATAAAATTTTGTTTGAATTTGCAGTTTTTAAAATCTCATATGATAGTGAATATCTTTTTACATCTTATTTGCCATTCTTCCTTGGTGAGGTATCTGTTTAGATCTTTTTCGTATTTCTTTGATGGTAATCCTTTCATATGGAATTTTAAGATTTCTTTGGATATTCTGAATAATAGTCCTTTATCATATATGTCTTTTACAAATATTTATTCTCAGTATGTAGCTTCTCTTCTTCTCTTAAAGCTTTTGGAGGCAGCCGGGCGTGGTGGCGCACGCCTGTAATCCCAGCACTCGGGAGGCTGAGGTAGGCGGAGCGTTGTGAGTTCGAGACCGGCTTGGGCTACAACGCGAGCACAAGGCTGGCCTGCGCTACATAGTGCAACCCTGCCTCAAAAAACCAGGGCTGGGAGTTTGGCTCAGTGCCTTAAGCGTCTGCCCTGGCAAGCGCGAGGT